>JAVYIG010009554.1:0-77111 GCA_035222895.1 Strongylocentrotus droebachiensis
CATGATCTGCACGCAGCGGGGACTACTAGTGGCAGCCCCCACAAATATAGAGCCTCTCAATGCATGGTATATTTGTTTATTATTGTTATTATAGGATTTCCCGGCCAAATTCGCGAGTTTGTCATTCAAATTAATTTGTCTTGCGTTCAAATTCGACGGTTTTAGTGCAGTCAGCTATATATCGGGTTTATATTCCCTTTTCTAGTTTTCAAATCTATGGAATTTTGGTTAGAATCTACGTATGTTTCATTCAAATTAATAAACAATGTGCTTCTTTCGCTATTTGGTCATTCGATTTGGCTCAACACGATTTTCTGACAACGCGACGATGTACTTTTAGCATTCTAATTCATTTGTAGCATTCAAATTAGCACTTTGTGCACTTAAATTGATGGTCAATATACATTTCTCGTTTATTACACACTTTTTATAGCTCATTCTTTTTCTTTCAAGATTGTTTTTTCATGTTTTTTCATCTCATTTAATTTTCTTGCATTTATACACTTATACTTATTAGATTGATCTGATATTCATCAGCATTTAAGTTTGATTGTTAAGAAGAAAAAAACCGACTTGCATTTACGGACCTGATAGTCTCGGTATATTTGTAAATGTTCATGCAAGGAAGTTGTTTGTCTTATGTTTTATCATAAATTTATCATAATTTCATCATAATTTCATTATGGAAGAAGGGTACAATATTGTGACTGGGGTAGGGACTACAGTCAACAATTTGAACATGATTCATTATTTAGCCATGTCTTTAGTTATCGATCTGCTGGCGGGCAAGTAAACTATGAAACTCTTTAAGAAAAACAGAGTGGTGTGCTGGGTATAAGAGACGATGTGAATTACATTTGTAAAATTCCGAGTCTGTAGTAAAAAGGGGCCTCTGAGGGTACCCCCACCTTTCCCGGGTATATGAACATGTCTGAGCAGAAATGCCTTATCCCTTGATTTCGCCCCTTCTTTACTCTATGTCTGACTACACCCATCTGCATTGTCCTGAAAATAAATAAATGGAATAACAGCTTAGACCCCAATGGCAAATGATGCATTTTAACTGCATTATTTAAAAAACTGTGAAAATTTGTTGCAATTCTTCCCCCTAACATTCCTAACTTGAATAAAAATATTACGAATACGAATGACAGGAGTTAATTTGAATGATAAAAAATACGCTTCGACAAGTGAATATTAATTTGAATGCTATTTGAGCAGTTTCTAAATTGAATGACAGATCTATGAAACCCTTCGACCAAAATCCTAAATTAAATACAAATACTGGAAAATTGAATGATAATTGGCATGGCAAAGCCGATCTGCGCTAACTTAAATGCAAAGTAAATGAATTCGAATGACAAACACGCGAATTTGGCCGGGAAATCCTATATTATTAAAATGTCCACATCTGACAAAATAATTTTTCATAATGTTATTGACAGCACGGATTATGTTCATGCAGATCTTTATCCAGAACAAAGGGAGGGGAGCTATATATATTATATATTCATACATGTACATCGCACGCAATAGATCGAAGATTGCCAGTGAGAGCCCCCCCCCCCCCCCACACCCACCGTCGGAACCGTATAGGGCCGGTGCAATGTATCTCTCAGGAAAGTACCCTATACAGTGCGACCCAGAAAAAACGAAACCGAGAGTTATCGATGTTTTATCATAACTTAATCACAATTATAATTAATAAATTACACATATTTGTAAAGTTTAGATCCTCCTCTTTCATTTTATGCAACTAATATGATGCATATTAATTCCAGGCATGAGTGATTAAAAGCAATTTGAAGGAAGGAAACCAAAAAGTCATTCGGTGGGCGGTACCTGAATTTCGAAGAAAAATTCACATTTCCAGAAAGTTCAGTTTCTGTCCTTTCATATGACACCTCAATCAGGAAATATGAGCAAGGAATAACAAAGTTCTGTTTGTTTAAAGTGATGCTTGCATTTCCATAATTTGATTTAAAAGTTCGTTTTCACCGGCTACCTGCCGTAGCAACAAGCAGAATTGGTAGTGCGCACTAATTTTTTTTTGGCCGGGGGGGGGGGGGGCACGTGCCCCCTGTGCCCCCTCCCCTGGATTCGTCCCTGATAAAGGAGGCGAAATTCCAGTAAAAGCATGGGGCTTGTGGTGGAGTCGCCATAACGAAACAGACATACATGAATAATTTAATTACATAACAATAAAGTATAAAAATGTAAATCCTGTACTCTATAGGGCCTATAATATCGGATAGGTTTGCAAGGATAAAAAAGGATGAACTAATTACAGTAGGCTCATTTATATAAGATAGAGTACACAAATTATAAATGATGAATTAAAAATATACACGCGTGTATTCACTATTTACAAACTCATCAAAAGGAAAAGTTGGTGCCCCCCCCCCCCACAAAAAAAAAACGGTCTGGGCAATAACCAATCGAATGAGCCACACAAATTAAATAGGCAGAGGCTAAACAATTTGACAATCTGAATTGGTGGCCGCCCGTCAATTATTAGGGGGGAAACAAATTAACCTATTGTATGTCTACGGTGGAAAAGATAGGAGGGCCAACGGCCGACCCTAATTCCTTTCCACAAAGGGCCCACGCTCCGTGCCGCCCCTACCCTTTTAACAACACAAATCAAAACCAAACAAGTAATATTTTGAGTATCTATGTAATGATGTAGTCTCTAATCAGGGATTTAACTTTTGTCCTTGTATGTTGCAATGAGGCGGGATGAGGGATGAGGTTTGGGGCTAGCAGGGGGCTAGCTGGAAAGGAGGAGGGGGGGGGGGTGATGGGGATCCAGGAGATGGGTACTACATCAGCCCGTGTTTTGTGTGGCTAGCGAGCTACGACCACTAATCACTACGGAAAATCGATTTTTCCGTAGAGATCAGTGGCTACGACACGACATCATATTTGCGTTCGTAAGTGAGAACGCGCACGCAATGTTTGAATTTGATGTGACGAGCCTACCATGGTGCGACAGCTGTGCTATTGAAGCGTACATTTACGGTACGCATACGTGTAGTGATGGTCACGTCAACGTCCAGTTCGAATTGAAAGTGTTTTCATCATGTTCATATAGGTTTCAGAGTGACGAAGACGAAGCAGATAATCAAATAGAATTGGCTACTTCTAAAAGATGGAGGGAAAAAGAGACATGGACTTTGAACGACACGATTGTTTGCTCAATTGATTAGATGACCGGTTATCACTGTTTGCCGTTCCTTAGGTGAGCTACAAAGCCCCTTGGCATGCCCAGCACCGCCGTGTCTGATCCTGACGACTCACGGGGCCCTGGCGGCTCAACACGTCACTCGTATGGGACTAGGCCGCAACGTTGGCACGATCAGTTGGGCACTTCCAAATCAGGCAAAGGCCTTTCCGAATCGCCTCCATATTCACACGGTGGCAAGACAAGGACTAATTTGTGGTTTAGAAGAAGACCAATAATGAACTGGGCATCAGTCATGACTATTTGGAAACGTTTTAGGGTGATCTTTGTGATTGTTGGTCTGCTGTGCATCATTCTCGGTAAGCTCATTTTTAAATTTAACAATCATGCAATGGCTTCAAAATCAAATCAATGCATTTCATCAACTAAACGTAGTCTGGTAGTCTGTGTAGAAAAGTTGATATTAAGGGAGTAGACTCTAGATCTAGACTTTTTCTAGACTATTATTTTGGTCTTCTTTGTTTACTTATTTACTGGAATATGATCATCTCTAACTGTTAGAAATCTAGGCCTAGATCTATTGACTTATTGTCGATCTAGACCGAAAAGTCTGTCTCTTTCGTTCGTCAGCCTCTTATTTGGGTAGGGTCGGTTCCTCTCTATAGAGACAGAAGCCGATCCGACCACAGGGTGTACTGTGCAAAGTTTGTAAAGTTTGCACTAAACTTTCAATAAAGCGGATGCATAGATCTATCGATGCATTTATTCTCCAAAATTAGGCCTAGATCTAGGCTAAAAGAAATAGACTAAAAGACATCGGTTCCACTTGCCACCAGCTTGACTTTATCCGTTTTAAAGCCCCACTGCACTACTACTAAGCTACCGGGACTTCCGCCCTCTATATAGCAAACAATGCTTAATCGGTGCCTGTTGGTCCCCCATGATCCTCTTTTTCTTATGTTAATTTAGAGCGGATTTGACGAGATATCACCTGTCAGTGAATTTGCAGGGAGTACAGACAGGTTTAAGGGTCTTTTAACAGGATTTTCGGCGCTAGTGTAGTTCCGTATCCATTTTTTTAGCAGTTTAAAATCCATTCTTAGCAAATGAATTTTAGCCCAATTTTTTACTAATTTTAATAATAATCATATTTTGCATTTTCCACCTGAATTTGGATCACATCCGACATCGGGAAACCTTCGTTTAGGGCTTCGATGTCGACGTCGTCGCTCAGTACCGTCTCTACGCTGTAGTCCTACACCTCAAACTGAAGCTATCAGTACAAAATTATGCAGACTTCTCGTATGCGCGATACCATAAACCATACGAGAAGTCTGCATAATTTTGTACTGATAGCTTCAGTTTGAGGTGCAGGACTACAGCGTAGAGACGGTACTGAGCGACGACGTCGACATCGAAGCCCTAAACGAAGGTTTCCCGATGTCGAATGTGTTCCAAATTCAGGTGAAAAATGCAATAGATCTATATGATTATGATTAAAATTAGTTAAAAATTGGGCTAAAATTCCTTTATTAAGAATGGATTTGTAAACTGCTAAAAAAAAAATGGATACGGAACTACACTAGCGCCGGATTTTCTTGGTCAAAATCTTGCAGCCTTTTTAAACTGTTACTGCGCAGGTAGGAAGATGACGTCATCCGTTCTAGTCTACGCGCAAAGGCAAAATGAATATGATGGAAAAACTGTGATAAAGTCATTACGAACTCGTACTTGTGCAAATTAATTTTCATACATTTCCTTTTTAATAGTACAAATTGAAATGATTGAATATTTTCATTTTTTAGTGATAACAAATTAATACTAAATCTATTGTTTTAATGCCTTAATCCTTGAAAGGTTTTTCTTTTTCATTGTCGTGAAGTTATTCCAGCTGTGTGTCATTTATTGTAAATGCTTTTTTGTGTTGTGAGGTTATACAAGGGGAGGGGACAAGACAATATGTTATTAATCCCTCCTCCCCCCCCCCTAAATTCTCCGACTCCCAAATCAAGTGCTCATGAATTGAAAGTTCATTGACAATAAATGACATAAAATAATGCCTCCCCACCCTGTGGTAGGCTTCTGTCTCTAAAGAGGGGAGCCGACCCTATCCAAAGAGGCTAATGAACGAAAGAGACAGAAGTTTTGGTCTACTATTGATCTACACTGTAATGTCATAATGATAATGACTAATGTACATTTAAGTATACATTATGATGCAATTGTTGGAAATGGGCCAACTCGGCATCACGTGGCACTATTATTTATTATAGGCCTGAGTCATCACGGGTTTTGCCGAACCCGGGTTTGACTTGAAAATTTCGGGCGGGGACCGGGTACCCAAAATTTTCACCACTGCACTGACACTTAAAATCGTGTGCATGCAGCGGCGGGAGTTAGACTAAGTTGCTGTTCTAATGATGCGATGGAAAAGACAGTCACTGCTTTCAAAACAATAAAATAATCAATTGAATTAAATTAAGATGCTTTAAAAAATAAATGGATATCGTTTCAGTTGACGGTTTACATCCCGACACCGTCATTGAGCTACGTACTCAATATCGAGTTCAGCTAGCCATCATTTTGAAATGAGACGTAGTTGTCATGCAGTAGACTGTAGAGGGCAGTATGCAGAAGAGAGAGGAAAAAAAGCGCGGGCCTGAGATCACGTGATATTCACGTGACTAATACGTGATTTTGTTTTCCTCTCTCTGCGTGCTGCCGCATTCTGCGCTGCATGACAACTACGTCTCATTTCAAAATGATGGCCAGCTGAACTCGATATCGAGTACGTAATGTACATGTAGCTCATGAAATATCATTATTTCTGTAAGATATTATGAATATCTATAGTATTATTTGTCAAAGCAAATAATTATTTTACGGTAATTTTGTTGAATTGGAGTCCCTTAAAGTCTTACGTGATGTTTTTTAATTGGTTTAATGCTTATTGTTCCGATCAGGTCGGATGACGGTGTAGGGATGTAAACATATGCATATCAAGCTTGACTCGTAACTTCTGAGCTGCTTGCCGTTATACACGCATTTTTAGAACGAACGAAAGGCACTTCGATGTTATTTCAAGAGCTTTAATTTATTTTCCTTCATCAAACTATCAAGGGTAAACCATTATGTTGTGGACATATTTTGACAATTAAATTAATGCCTTTAGTATTACGATTTAATTGCAATAGTCTGATCAACATTTTAGTCTTGTGTACGTGTGTGGCATTTTCTTGCTCTGTCTTCAGTGGGTCATAGATCTATTTCCACTTCCGTTTCTGATCAACGCACTCGATCGGTACCACGAAGCGTGATTCTTTTCTTGCAGCCTCAATTTTAGAGCGATAAAAACACCTACCGTCAACTGAAACAATATCCATTTATTTCTAAAGCATATTTATTTGATTATATTGAAATATAAGTTTGTGAATTGCATATTTTTAGTTTTATATTTCAAAATATCAGTGTGAAATTTAATTTTGAAAAACCCGAAACCCGAAAATCAAAAACCGGGTTTCAGCTCGACGGTCGGGGCCCGGGCGGGGACCCGTTTCGACTCAGGCCTACTTCCTACATTTAAGGTACATGTAGAGTATCAAAGCCAAAGTTGAAGTACATGTACCGTATTTGCCGGCGTAAAGGCCGCACCGCCGTATAGGCCGCACCCCCGATTTTGACATAAAAAAAAAAAAAAAAAAAAAAAAAAAAAAAAAAAAAAAAAATCGTTTTTTTTTTTTTTTGGTTGTTGTGGTTGTTTTGTTGTCGAAAACCCACGCGGGGAAGGACCTTCATTTAACATCGAGGTGCAGTTAAAGGCGCTGATTTGTGCTTGTAAACTTGTCACAAAATAATAGTAACAATGTCGTTTTTAGAAGAATGTGTAAGATCATTAATGTGAATTAAAAACAAAAGAGTACTAGGTCCTAGGATAGTACCTTGTGGAACACCATTTGTTATATAAAAAAAATTGAGGAATTATTATTATAAACTACATATTGAGATCTATTAGAAAGATTACTTTCAAACCAAGATGACAGACAAATTTTAGTGTTGTTGTAGTTTCCGAGTGGTGAGTCAACACTGATTACTGAGCTGGGAGACATTGCCAGGCATAGCGCCATAAATCAAAATCAAAAAAAAAATCAAAAAAAAAAAAAAAAAAAAAAAAAAAAAATCTTTTTTTTACTCTTTCGCCGCATAGGCCGCACCCCGACTTTTTGATATTTTTTCTTCCAAAAATACTGCGGCCTATACGCCGGCAAATACGGTACATACATGTAACACACCAGCAAGCCTGCAGACCGTCTAGACCGTGAAATAGCCAGGAATCTCATGTTTTGTAGAATTTCACCTAAATTTTTAACATTAAATCCTTTTAATAAATTGTTTTACATGTCTAGTCTACACACAGCTTCTATGGCGCGCCATATGCCCAATAACCCCGAAAAACATTGTTTATCGCCGATAAACAAGGTTTATCGACGAAAAACAAGGTTTATCGACGAAAAACAAGGTTTATCGAGCGAAAAACAAGGTTTATCGAGCGATAAACCTTGTTTATCGTGAGAAACTCTGTATATCGACTGAAAAACACAGTTTCCCTCGATAAACAAGGTTTATCGACGAAAAACAAGGTTTATCAACGATAAACAAGGTTTATCGAAAAACACGGTTATACGTATTTCGTCAGGAGTGGGCGCTTTTTAAAGTTGCACCCAGCTCAGACCACTGCTCCGCACGTGCGCTTTACACCATAGAATATACCAACACCGTAACACTTGCTCGCGCTCATGACCACGATCGACATTTTCTGAGTGGAGGTATGGCGAAGTATTCTTAATTCCAGGCTTTTTTCCCAATTTTTGAAATGTTATGTTTATATATCTCTCTCTAGCCCTCTCTCTCTCTTTCAAACTTTCTAGGTTTTCCCCTTCTCTTATCTCTCTCACTCTCCCCCTTTCTTTCTCTCACTCTCTCTTTCTCCTACCCTCTCAATATAACCCTTCTGTCTTTCCCTCTCTTTCTTCTAATTCTCTCTTTCCCTTTCTCTTTCCTTTTTCTTTCTCTGCACTCCCTCTCTGCCTCCTCCCTTTTATCTATTTCCCCCGGTATGAGAAATAGGGTAGAGATAGATGGTTGGAGAGAGAGGAGAGATACAATCAGATAAAGGACAGATAGGGTAGAGATGGATAGATGGAGATAGAGGAGAGATGAATGAGAGATAGAGGAGAGATAGAGCAGGGATATATAGATGGAGATAAAGGAGATATAGAGCAGGGTAGATGGATGGAGAGAGAGAGAGGAGAGATAAAGGAGAGAGAGGAGAGATGAATGAGAGATAGAGGAGAGATAGAGCAGGGATAGATAGATGGAGATAAAGGAGATATAGAGCAGGGTAGATGGATGGAGAGAGAGGAGAGATAAAGGAGAGATAGAGGAGAGACATCGATCTATCCCCGCTCTATCTCTCCTCTAACCCTTCTTTATATATATATATATCTCTCTCTCCATCTATATCCATCCATCTATCCCTGCTCTATCTCTCCTCTATCTCCTCCATCTCTCATTTATATCTCCTCTCTCTCCATCCATCTATCTCTACCCTATATCTCCTCTTTCTCTATCTCTCTCTCTCCATCCATCTATCCCTGCTCCACTCTCCTCTATCTCTCCGCTATCTCTCATTCATATCTCCTCTCTCTCCATCCATCTATCTCTACCCTTTCTCTCCTTTATCTCTCCTCTAATATTCACCATCCATCTTTCCCTGCTCTATCTCTCCTCTCTCTCTCTCTCTCTCTCTCTCTCCATCTATCTCTATCAATCTTTCACCCGCTTGATCTCTCCTCTATCTCTCCTCTATTTATCCTCAATAACCATCCATCTATCCCCGCTCTACCTCTCCTCTATTTTCACCCATCTATCTTTAAAATATCTCTCCTTTATCTCCATCTAACTCTCTCTCTCTCCATCTATATCCATCCATCTATCCCCGCTCTATCTCTCCTTTTCCCCTGCTCTATCTCTCCTCTATCTCTCATTTATCTCTCCTCTCTCTCCAACCATCTATCTCTACCCTATTTCACATACCGGGGGAAATAGATAAAAGGGAGGAGGCAGAGAGGGAGTGCAGAGAAAGAAAAAGGAAAGAGAAAGGGAAAGAGAGAATTAGAAGAAAGAGAGGGAAAGACAGAAGGGTTATATTGAGAGGGTAGGAGAAAGAGAGAGTGAGGGAAAGAAAGGGGGAGAGTGAGAGAGATAAGAGAAGGGGAAAACCTAGAAAGTTTGAAAGAGAGAGAGAGGGCTAGAGAGAGATATATAAACATAACAATTTAAAAATTGGGAAAAAAGCCTGGAATTAAGAATACTTCGCCATACCTCCACTCAGAAAATGTCGATCGTGGTCATGAGCGCGAGCAAGTGTTACGGTGTTGGTATATTCTACGGTGTAAAGCGCACGTGCGGAGCTGTGCTCTGAGCTGGGTGCAACTTTAAAAAGCGCCCACTCCTGACGAAATACGAATAAACGTGTTTTTCGATAAACCTTGTTTATCGAGGGAAACTGCTTATCAGTCGATATACAGAGTTTCTCACGATAAACAAGGTTTATCGCTCGATAAACCTTGTTTTTCGTTGATTAACCTTGTTTATCGGCGATTTTTCTGGGTTATTGGGCATATGGCGCGCCATAAGCGTCTGTGTAGATCTACGGTATCTATCAAGATCTACATCTTCATGTACATGTACATTGTATATTAGGAAGGCCAAGGCACAAAATAATCTTGAATTTGTTTGTTGCTCATGAAAGACAATAGAATCTACATGTACATGTACATTTACCTAATGCAAACATGATCAATTCAGTTATAATCTTTTTCGCTCAGGGTTATTTATACTAAAATGTTAAGAATACGTCTGGCTTCACCGAATCCACGAGCATCAACGTCTAATGATGATGAAAAACTCCTCCAAGTAGACAACATTTCTTTCTAGAGGATACATTTAACTCTGCCAACTTTATTGGCCTGCAGACTGCAGTAATTTCCTACACTAACCAAATGTCTATTAACTTTAAGCCTAGAATGATATTCAGGTGTTTTATTGTTAATTACCAGAGCTCTTTTTCAAATTTGTAATTTTGTATTAGAGCTCTTTTAGAGCTCCCCAGAGCTAAAACTCTCACTATGCATTGTATGTTTTGGCTGCTTCAGTACAGAAATACATCAGATAGCAAAACCAGCAACTAATTTTTTGCTAGGGCAAATATCGTTCAACCTGTGAACAGTGTTAGGTAAAATTGGGTTTAATGAATTACAAATGAACACATGAGCAGAAACTAGAAAGACAACTTCCTGGAATGCTCCCCAGTGGAGCAGAAAGGATTGTGCATACCTGTAGTAGCAATAGAAAACACTACTGATGTGTAGGTCAATTCGTTTACTTAGAAACATTTAGTAAGCTTTATACTACTACTACTATTTAAATACTATCGTTTTATGATAATTGTATGTATAAAAGTGAAATGTACAGGGTCTTTACATGTATGTACATTGTAGTTAAAGACATCTCGTACTGTGTTAGGGTGAAATACCTGTGTTCCCAGGAACAATTGAGTTCAAATTTTTCTTCCTCTCAAAACCTCTAAAGCGTGCAGGAAGGTGTTGTAAGAACTGTATGGTATACTTAGAATTATAAACACAATAAAGGGATTATGACAGATTAAGATTAGGATGGGTTTGTAATATTGGTTGACACTTTATGGGCTCCAAGATTCTTTCATATAGACCCGTTCTCATTCACTTCCTACATGTACATCGATCTAGGCTAGACCGATCCACTGGATCGTTCCAGAGGTACGCTTCGTTTATGTTCACACAAACGAGCTAGATCGCTCCTGTTGCTGGGGTAGCAAAGGTCAGCGGGTCAAATGATCTGCGCAGGATTAAAAAAACAAAATAGAGTGCCTTATCTTCTGCTATATTTCGTTATTTTGTGTTATTTAATTTGGGTAGTCTGAAGAGAGCTCACTTTGGGTTCTAGCTAGCCTCTTGTCGATGGCCCTCGCATTGTTAGAGTCTGTAAATTCAACAACGCGAGGGCCATCGACAAGATGCTAGGTTCTAGCTCACTTTGGGTTCATTTTGAGAGCTTTAGAGCCAATTGATGGTGTACAAGGCCTTTAGGTGACTTACATTTAGGTCCTGTTCATGATGGTAATGATGATGAGGCTACTTATCTCTTTATTGGCATGGAAGTTTAATGGAAATAATGAAACCCTACCCCCCACCCCCCATCCTGTGATTTGTACTCTTTTATTGGTATAGATTTGATAGTATCCAGGGGGGTGTTTCACAAAGGTCCTAAGTTGAACTTATCTCTAAGTTGGACTTAGCAATTATGGAAAGCCATTAACATCTTTGTGAAAATATTTTTTTAAAGAATTTTTTAAAGGCATTCATATTTTCTATTATCACAAAGATTTCATGTTCTTGATGTGGAATTTATGAAAAGTCTAAAATACTTGAATTTCTGCTTTTGAATATACATGTATTTCATTTTAAGGCTACAAATGGCTCTCCATAACTTTTAAGTCCAACTTAGAGTAAAGTTCTACTTAGGATCTTTGTGAAACACCCCCCTGGTCTTCCTGGACCTACTGGTATTTTCCCATGGACAATTGAAGTGCATTGCAGTGGAAGAAAAGGGGTGAAGGAGAGGATTTTTATTAATAGGGATGGGCTGAGCCCGTTGAGGATGGCTTTAACTACACTGTACATGTACTGTACCCCATTAAAGGAAAGTAAATAGAATTAACAAATAAGATGAATTAGCTAATACAATAAAGAGCATGTACATTACAAGTACTTTAACAAACACAGGAACACAAACCGTTTGAACTCTTTGTAGAAAGTCTTGTGAAGACTTTTCTTGCTCAATGTGTTTTGAGATTAAGATTATATGTACATGTACCGGTGTTAATGAAGGCCTGCATAGAATCTTGGTATTGTCAGGCCATGTTTGAGTACATTTGAGTGTACAACATTGTACTACTGACAATTTTTTTAAAAGCCTTTTGTTAAACCTTTTTTTTTGTTGGGGAGGGGGGGGGGGGGGTAATATATTTGATAATGTTGAAGCTGATATATTTTGGGTTTCACACTAGCTCCTTTCATAGGGGTTCTCAATTCATTTCTCTTTTTTAGTGTGAATGCATTAGGCCATTAAAAAAAATATACATGTTTAGCGTCCCCACCCGCTTCCTTTTTGGGGACCGCCTCCTATTTTTTTTATTTGTTATTTTTGAATTATTTTTTTTTGAATTTTTTTTTTTTGAATTTGAAAGAAAAAAAACATGAAAAACACTGCTCAAATGGCTCTATTTCTGATTTAAAAAAAAAAAAAATTGTCGGCGGCCATCTTGAAAAAAATAGCCCCAATTGTCAGAGAAAATGTACCGAGCGGCCATTTTGAGCGGCCATTTTGAAATAAAAAATAAAAAATAAAAAGGGCCCCCTCCTTCCTATTTTTCGAAAAAACAGGACGCCAAACATGTTTTTTTTTTTATTTGGCCTTAATGAGCCCACAGTTAGTGTTTTGATTTGAGAACTCATAATGAACCGGGGGGTGTTTCACAAAGATCCTAAGTTGAACTTATCTCGCTGTTTGCATGCATGAAAATATTTTGTAAAAGTTATTTTAAAAGTCTAAAATACTTCAATTTTCGCTTTTGAATATATTTTATTTTAAGGCTACAAATGGCTCTCCATAATTTACAGATTTACCGCGTATTGCCAGTTAAACTGCCACTGCAAGTGCGATTTCAAAGTTTCGAAGGCATACCATGCTAACAATTCCTAATTCTTATTTTCAAATGTTAGCAGGTATGCAGTACATGTAGTATCATTTTTATCATTATTTTTATCACAAATATTATCAATAAAATCATTCTTATTATTATTGTTCTTTAAAAATATACTTTATTTGCCACTCTCCACCCAGGTGTAATAGGTACCTGAGGCCCTGTCTTAACAAGATTTGATAGCAATTGCAACTATCTATACGTGTACAGGCCTTAAATTAATCAACGGCCATCGACGGCCAGGCCGTCGATGCCCCTATGACTGGCCGTGGTGCCCTCCCCCAAAAAGATAATTTCATGGCCAAAAAGGCCGTGCCCTTTTTTTCAAACTGGCCGACGTGCCTTTTTTTCCAACTGGACGTGCCCCTTTTTCGAAATTTGCGCTCATAAAACCACCAATTGCGCCCATAATCATCTAAAACTAGACGGCAAGGCGCAAGTGTTTTCCGTGAAAATGCGCCCATAAATTATTAGAACCGCGAACAGTTTGCTGCCCACGAGCTCTCTACTAGCTTCGTAAGTGCTGAATCTCCGTGTAAAATTGTATACACAAAAAATCGAACCATATTCCATACCTTACCTGGCTAACCATGTCGCACGCAAGTATGCCAAAACACGTACATTTTCACAGTTGCGAGATCGAGTAGGGGTCGAGTTTTTCGCGGTCGATTTTGTTTTGGTGGATCAATATTAGCTGAACCTAGACAGACCACTAATCGCGAAACTGAAATCATTTTCCGTCATGATTGCCGCAATTTTATAAAGTTACCATGAATAGAGGTATGAAATTAAAGCCCATTTTGTGAATATTTTCAAACATCGCCATGTTTTCGTAATCAGTTCTTCAAAGTAAAGAAAATCAGACAAAATCACTGACTGACGCTGCGCTGCAGTTACCTCCAGGAGGCTCCACCACCGGCACCGCAGGCGCACGCCTGCGGCGCCGGTGTTGGAGCTTCCAGGAGTTACGTTGCGCGCTGTGCAGTGTGAGTTGAGCTGAGCTAGTTGAGCTCGAGTCAAAGAGTTTTGACACTTTGATATTGCTATCTGTTGGTTTGCATCATTATTGCCGCGATTTCAATATCGTTTCATGAACAGATGTACGAAACCTGAGCTTAGAATTAGTAAAAGTATTACTAATGTCTAAGTTTTTAAACGACTGTCTGATTTTCTTGTGAAAATTTTACTTTGAAAAATAATTATCGAATTCATGGCCAGAAATAATCACAAACTAGGGTCTATTATGTCACAGTTCTTGCATCAAATCAATGCATGAAAACTTAGTTATGGAACTAGAAAAAGGGGTTTCTTTTTTAATAGGCGATTATGAAGCAGGAAGCCCGAAACCTTAGCCTACTAAACAAATCTCAACAAACTGTAGACCCCCTAGGCCTATCCTTATATGAATTAATGAAAAAGTAGCCCCAGAAAAAAGAGCCCCCGAAATGGAAAAAAAAGCCCCCGAAAGTTGAAAAAGTAGCCCCCAAAAATTTCCCAAAAATTTGAAATGGAGCCCCCGAAATGAAAAACTTAATTTTTTCCCTGGGTTGGTTATACAACAATTTAAAAGATAATTTCTTCGAATTTGCTCCTACTACCAGCTACCGAGAGTGTGGCGGAAGGTTTGTGTGTGAGGTGCGATTTCGATTTGGGATACCCGGTAAACTTGCCAAGTCCTTCTGACTTTCGATGTTTGTGAAATTTACAATTTATTTATTCATTTGCTCATCAATATTTTTAGTTACTTTAAAATATGCAAGTTTGATGTTCTTAATCAATCTTTCCTGTTGATATTGTTAAGATTAAAAAGTTATTAAATTGATCGTTCTATTCAAATTAGATTAGGGGCCTAGTCTATCTGTTTTTGGAAAATTGCCCCTGGTTCTTAGGGAATTGCCCCTTGCTCTGGTAATTTCCCGTGGGCAAGGGGCAACTTTAGAAAAAAATTGCCCCTTGCTCCTTGCTGCTTAATCTAAGGCTCGCGGGGGCCGCCGCCGTTGTTTGTATGTACCATAGACCTCCATACATTCTGTGAAGAAGCTGGTGCTAAAAGTCATGGGAAATCGATCCCGCACAAGTTTCATTATAAAATACACATGACATCTAACAAAAATGGAATCAATTTTTTTTGGCCTCGATGCCCTTTTTGTAAAAATATTTTGGCCTTGGTGCCCTTTGTAGTGGCCTTGGTGCCCTTAAAAATATGAGGTACTTTAAGGCCAAACTGGCCTTGCCCTAAAAATGACGAAATTTAAGGCCTGCGTGTACATGTTAAAGAGAAAGGAGACTGCAACTTGCCATTGATTTGGATCGATCACAATTCTTTAAGACGGGCCTTGGATGTGTAAAATCCTTTTAGTTTTCCACACAATAATTCTTTTAAATTTTTACATGGAAAAAAGGAGCTCTTGAAAATTATATTATTTTGTGCGTCAGGAGAGCTACATAACCTCTTTTTATGCCAGTAAACTTGGTTTTCCAATCCTACAATTTTAGTACTTTCTAGAAATATTACTATCACAATTCATGGTGATTTTGGAGCAGAAGGTTTGACAGTGTCCACTCCTAGTTATACTATATGAGCAAGTGCACCACTGAAACATTTGTCTTAGATACCGTAGATAATACAGGCCTGATAAATACCTGATTTAAATCTGGTTTCCCAATCATTAATTTTTCCAGATTATTTTTTTACCCAATTTTTCCCCTTATTTTCTCTATTCTTTCCTATTTTCCCTATTATCTCCCAATTTTTCTTACTCAAAGGGGGGGATGTTTTAGATGCCATTCCCCCCCCCCCCCGTGCGTGGTTGAGGGAACCCCCCCCCCCCTTTTTAGTGCTCACTATCACCCCTGATAATAATCTTTCTTTAAATAAATTCTAAAAAAAAATAAGTTCCCCCTAAACCTGTGCAACGAATGCTAAGTTTAACGTGAGTACTCGTCATGCATTTACCTTGTGAAAGAACTTTCTAAAGGGAAATTGGATACCCGGTACGTTGATTTTAAGGTGTATACTACAAGAATCTTCAAATGTGAAGGAGGCAGACTTAACCCAAAGAATTAGAAGAAGGTTTTGGAATCGTCAAATTGAAATAGACCAGGGTCCTGATTCATAAAACTTGTACTCAATATAAAGTTTCAATAACTATAATATCATCTACTGAAAATGTGACATTTGATTGACTGAGAGCACATTGATAGCATTATAAAGTTCTAGTCATTACAGTCATAGAAAACTCTATGATGACCCCCCCCCCCTAAACAAATTAAACAAAGAAAAGGGGGAATGCAAAAGATGGAAGAAAAAAATTGTGATAATGAGCCAAGAACAAAATAAAACACGGCTACACTGCAGAAATATATTGCTTGTTTAAACAGTCTTTAATCAAGAGCCGTGGACAAAAAAAATATTTAAAAAAAATTACAAAATCAACAAAGCATCCTTGCCTTGATTTAATTTCATCTTTAATTTTGTTTCCAAAGTTTCCGAAGCCACAAGCACATCCACATTCTCCTTAACTACACACACAGTCACCCTGATGTTTAAACCACAACCTGAGCTGTAAGTTTAGGACTGTCATACAAACATAACTTAAGTTTCCAAAACAGTGCTTGTGGCCGCAAGGTCCATACAATGTTTAAAACCACGAGCCTATTCTTGAGTTTACAATAGGCCTGTCCTTATCAGCTTGAGTTTGCCAAATATCCCGCTATTTTAACTATCCCGATTGCAAATTAACCAGTTAATTTGCGTCTTCATCAGCTAGCCCACAGTTGCAATAAGCGGGATATTTGGTCGAGAAAATATCCTGAGAAATCTTGGTCTTGTTTCCAAAATAATAAATAATAATAATAATGATAAATAATAATAATCTTTTAGTCCACTCCAAATTTTATTAAACCGATAATGGAAATTCTTTTTGCCCAATTGATCGTGAGCCCGGCAGCCACTGAGCAGCGCCAGATCGACGTTGCTCTATCCCCTTATTGTTGAACGCCAAACAAGGTAGCAGCAACTCCCGTCTTTTAATGTCTTTTGGTATGACGCGGCCGGGGTTCGAACCCACGACCTCCCGGTTGTGAGGCGGACGCTCTACTGACTAAGCCAACACACCGGTCTACATCCTGTTATTTGGTAGATAGCAGGCTAATTTGCGTCCGTCCGAGGTTACTATACATGTACATGTATATGTAGTTTGTGATGAGCGTATCGGTCTAGTGAAAACGCTATTTGAGCTTCAGGATAATATCCAAGTCTGAAAACAGCAGGTTATTTGGCTTGATGATGACAGGCCTACTGTGTCGTGTGAACCTAGATATTTCTATACAGTTGTATGCAGCTCCCTGGTTGGGCTGAGGAATAGACTAGGATGTACTTAAGGGTGGAGTTCCTCTTACTTTTCACCTGATATAATTAAATAGTGGATAACAATGGGACCAGACTTACCCCCTTTCACAACTGCTGGGTACACAGAAGAAGGGTGCAGTTATATATAACCCATGCATCACCCCTCCTTCTCCAAGCTCTGTTACCCCTTGAAATCCAGGAGGGTCTTGAGTGTACTGGTCTTGGGTCAGATTTAGTCAAGTATGAAACAGACAATGATTTGCTTAGCTTCATTTACACACTGTCACTGTAAATAGTAAAAGTTGAGTTGAATGAATTCTAAGGAGGCCACACCCACCTACATACCTGTAGAATTGCTGGTATCACATACATGTACATTGTGGATGTTTTTAAACTTACCTTCAGTGTGAAGCTCTCCTTGATCTTTGGTTAGCTGAAGCCTTGTGAAGTTTTCCCTTTGCCATCTACACTGTATGTCAATTGGGACATATTTCCTGCTTTTGTAAGTGTTTGTAAGTATTGCATCATGTACATGTACATGTAGTATAGTATTATAGTAATAATGTTGTTTTACATCATGCTTGTATGGCTTCTACAGAGTTCATGTAAGAGTTTATGTCCCCATATACCTGCATGTACATGTATGTACACATGTACATGTACAGTATGTAGTACGTACAGTAGCCTATTTTCATTCACATGCACATTTACAACGCTTGTTACGCTTGTTATTAAAAACAGTATAGAACTTACAAGATACATGTAGCCTGTAGTGTATACAAGTGAAGGCCTAAATTGCATTTGTGGTGTCCATTTGTGTATTTAAAACACACAGTTGAAGCAGGTTTCTCCTCCCTTGTAACAGCTGCTTCTGTGTTCCACTACACCTGTTCGAACTACTACATGTACATGTATATATACAGTACATTAAATGTATGACCTGGAAATACTTACTGAATTTGTAAAATATGCAAATCATTCATGTTCGAACTGGTTGCATAATAATACTGTACATGTACAGTTGTACATGCGCAAACATTTTTTGACCATTTACCCTTTTCCTGTACCCCCTCCCCTTCCCCCTCCCCCTCCCCGTCCCCGCCCCGTCCCGTCCCCCTCCCCCTCCCCGTCCCGTCCCCCTCCCCGTCCCCCTCCCCGTCCCCCTCCCCGTCCCCCTCCCCCTCCCCGTCCCCGTCCCCCTCCCCGTCCCCGTCCCCCTCCCCGTCCCCCTCCCCCTCCCCCTCCCCCTCTAAATATTCCTTAGTCACTCTGTCTGTTTCTGTTTTGGTTGCGTCGTATACTTAGGGTTAACTTTACTTCACCAACGTTTTGACTACATGTAGTATGGTCGTGTATGTGCTATGGCAGGAGAGGTGTCGACATGTACATGTAGAAAGGCATTTATGTTGTTATTACATAACAGGCCTCTATACAATACAATACTAAACACCACACCACAATATTCTTGTTTAGGTGCCGAAAAGGCTTTCAACAAGTACTAGCATAAAAGTAGAAGTACATGTACTAAATGTATAACTCTGTCTGCTCAGATGAAGACGCGCCTGTTGAATGAGGTCATCTATTAGGTATTCTATTATTGTGGTATGCCAAGTCAACTGTGTAAAATCTGATGCAGGTAAACCACCCACAGGTCATTCTTAATTACATTCCAAAAGGTAAAAAGGAGGAAGCGGCATACCGTAGTTCAAATAGTTCAATGAATTTTACAGGTTTATAGATCTGTTTACAAACACACATGTACATGTACATGTGTTTATATTCAAATTTATGAATGTTTCTTTTCTAGGGACCTAATGACGAGTTATTAATTATTAACATGTTATTAATGAATAAACTACAATACTTGGAATCCAGTCTGCATACATTATTTGTTGCTATGTTATGCAATGCTTAGGCAAGCTTTCAGGTTTTCAAGAACAACCTGTTTGTGATTCTAGCTTCAAAAAATCACTTGAACGCACCCTAATATCACAAGTCACAGCTAAGAAATGAGGCCTGATGCAGGAGCATATTTTATCAATTGATTTACTACCCATCATGTCCATACATGTAATCTGCATGTTGGAACAACGAAAGAAATGTATTTTTTACTGTACACTGTAGTTATTTTTGCAAAATATAAGTTTATCAAATTTTTATGAACCTCAATTTGTTTCCTTGCCCATGTATGTATCAGACAATTTCTCGTATATAGTTGTTCAAACAAACAAAACAGCAGGTCACTGTGTCCTCTTGTTTGTTATTAGAAATTGTTTTTTACTCGTCGTACATTTGATTTTGGCACATAGCCAATTAGCCAGCCATAACGATTTGTTCAATTGTCTTTTATTTCACTTGTACAGGTGTCTGGGGTCAAGGTCACAGAGAGGAAAACGAAGCGTAAGTAATTCTTCTATCAATAGGAATGTGTAACTGACTCTGTTCATATTACAAGGGAAAGGGCATTGTGACAAACTGTTTATACATATGAATGTGTAACTGACCCTGTTCATATTACATTTACATCAATGTTTTAATCGAAATGGCAGCTCCCATGGGAGAAATGGCTAGCAAGGAAACTGTTTACTTTGGAGAGATCGTTTTCCTTGCTTTGTGTAATTTCAAGATATATTTGACTGGCTAACAATTTTGAATAAGATTATGAGCTTTTTGGGGGGTTGCATTCTTCTTTAAATTAAGGCCACCTCAATGCTATTGCTTTGTCTGTAAATGGAACCACATATTTCATTTTCAATCATCTCTTTTACCCTAATTACAAGTAGATTTTTCATGGGGAATTTTTATACAGATTTGGCAAAGGTTTCTTAAAGCCCCTCTTGGGAGCCCAAAATTTACCAGATTTTTTGTTTTTTTTGTTTTGGGGGGGGAGCAAAAGTTAACTCCAATTGTACAATGATGTGAAAGGGGTTGTTATTTAACACATAGGGGACAAAATAACTTACAATATATCAAACAGATATGATACATATGAACTTATTACTTAAATTGTCAATAAAGGAAGGCTTGGAAGTTGGTTTGATTTAATTGTAAAAAAACGTAAATGGATCTTTGTTACAATGCTTGTCTAATTCCTGCAATTTACCTCTTTTGTTGTTATTTGATGTACAGATTATTTAAACTTGGTGCAGCTGATATGGATGTGGAAAGTGCAGTTAGAAAGGTCAGTACAATTTGATGTACAAACATTTATGACTTAATTGTAGTTCATCGGTTCTAAACACTGTAGCATATCTACAATATTGTGGCACAAAAAGATGGAAAAACTGCATGAATAATTGGTGATTTCAAGGAATAACACTTTGCAATTTGTCATCTGAATGACATTTTTATGGAAATGTAGAATAATCCAAATGGCATAACAAGGCCACAGGGAAAATATATTATTCTTTATCAGCAACCAAATATAATAATGTTGATATTGTACATATATTTGATGTTCCGCCAATCAAAATAGCAAAATATGTGAATCAACAAATTAAGAATTTCCCTGAGTATTGTTATATTACACCAAGGCTGCAAACTGAGGTTAAAATACAATGGCACAAGGGAAATTCTCGATTTGAAGGTGAATATATTATTGACATCGAAATTAATGTGATATTATATATATAAAATGTAGGGAAAGGCCACTTTACAAAAAAACAGAAATTAAAGATATTTGTGTACACGGCAAACCAGGAGAGTTATTCGTGACTAGGTCATGATCCACTGAACATCCTGCCAATCTGAGTTTCCAATCTCTAGACTTAGTAATTTCATATTTCAAACATTCATAACTTTCTCATAGATGATCCTATTTATTTTAAACTTTTGCCGTTCTTTTTATTTACCAGTATTTATTTTTCTGCTTTCATACAACTGAAGGGTTGGGTTGCCCTTTAAAGTTTATAACTGATTGATCCATGTGATAATAGCAAAATTAGGGTAATACATAGACAAAGATTTCACCCCTACCCTTCCCTTTTTGAGCAAAGTGTTTTTTGTATTCAAGTGCTTCAGTATACAATGACCTTTAATTGAAGTCCACCATTTGAAGGGGTCTTTCAGCACACACAGTCTTGGTTACAAACAGCTTGAAGGGCAAATGTTTATATAGGTCCCCTTTATCACAACGGTAAACAATCAGTGAAATAGACCTTGTTTGATTTCATGCACTTGGAAACTGAGAAAGGAAGAGTTACTCAGATACTCCTATTTGGACTTCAGTGAAATCTTTAATTTGCTAGTGGCACCGTCAAATTTGAGTTGCCCCCATAAGGATTAAAGCCTTGTTCAAATATGCGGCGGTAAAGCATTAGAATAAGAAATGGTGAGGTAAAGTGCAGTATGCTTCACGTTTTGTATTTTATAACATGAGTTAAGTGAATTCATGGAGGAATTATGTATAATAATAATATTCCGCTTTTTTATGGAGCGTATACATCAACGATGTCTCTAAGCGCTTTACAGATACATTTTTACCCCGGTCATCGAATTTAGGCTTGCCCGCACACAATGTATGCACATTCTCTACTCCCTGGGTAGTATTCCAGCCAGGCGTCATTTTACAGATGCTCACAATGCTGATCAAACTACATTGATGTTGCATCTTATCTGGTACCCATTTGACACCTGGGTGGAGAGTGGCAAATGTAGATTAACGTCTTGCCAAAGGATGTTAGTGACAGGCTGGGATTTGAACCCGTACCTTGTGATCTGCAGTTTGGTGACTAATATGCACTAGACCACAATACCTCTGCAGTTGCCATCTAACTGGTTTGATCTAATACGGTATATATTTTCTTTTGGGTGCGAATGAAAATACCTGTGTGCTTTCTTTTACCACCCAATGTTTTTTTTTTTAATGAGAATTGTTATTTCTATTAAATTTAGGGTGACATTTCTTGGCTTGGTTGATACATGTACAAGATATATGAAATTTGTTCTTTGCTTAATTGTGTAGCAATGACCTGAATATTGCAGAATTCCAATTTCTTGTTGACAACTCTCTGTTATATCATCTTTCTTTCTATCTACATGAATGCAGGCTATTCAGCCATTTGAACAAAGACTAGATGCCATAGAAAAACAGTAAGTCAAAGCACCTTTTCTTCCTAAGTGCATACAATGTAACAAATAATTTTACTGGCAATTAAAAGTACAATTTACACATTTTGTACATACAAATTTGCTGGTAATTCTTTTCATGCTGAAATTAAAAATAAAATGAAATGTTGATTATTGGACATAAACACTCTGAGCTAATGAGAAACTCTTTTTTTTTGGTGATTTTGATAACTATATTTTGTTTTAAGTCACAAAAACCCATTGTTTAATTATAACTATAAAAGTGAGGCTCTATTTACCTGTCAAAAGATTATAACAGGTGGATTTTACAGCAAAATGTTGGTAACCAGTTTTAGATTTTGCCCTATTGTGATTTTTGTTGTGATACCACACTTTGATAATTGTTAAGTTTCTGTTGTATTCTGATTCTTTTACTTCATTTCTGAATACAAATAATAGTTTGTAATATTTTTTTTTTCTTCCTACAGAACAATAAGAAAATATCCAGAAGTTGCCTATCTACCAGAGAGTACAAGAATGAGAATTTTAGTAAGTTGTAATCTTAAAGGTAAAGACCAGTATTGGAAACGCCCGAAAAAATGAAATGGAAGCTCAGATTATTATCAATCATGTGAAAGAGTATGTTTTGACTAATACATGATGATAACAATTTTGCCGGGAAACTGCCTACTAGTTGATATATTTGGTAAATTAGTTTATCTATTGGTGTGTCAGAGATAAACGCACGTGTCACGCACGTGTGCGTAGTCCCATATACATCTTTCTGTGTACAGTGCTTGTAACTTTACGAAGACTGGGCCAAATTTCTTATCATTTTGATAATTCCAGAACCTTGCAGTACACACCAATACTGTAATGCTAGTTGATCAACCTTTTCTGATCGATTCCACAACGTTTCTTTCACAATGCAATCGCATGACCATAACTGGTCTTTATCTTTAAGGAGATTTACATTCTAAAATTGATTTGGGCTGATGTCTGGGATATATATGAAGGGTAGCAAAATGGGGAGGATCCAATCCCATATGTATTGATGAATGCATTTGAACTTTGATCATAAATTCTTATTATTTCCGTAGAAGACCTGCTACTCATATTATCAACCTACTTGAATGTCAAATTGAACAGTACTCCCCCAATGCCTGCCTAACCTGATCAAAGTGTTTGCACAAGTTTATTGGATGTTTTCTATTCAATGTTTCTATTAAACAATTAGGATGTTCCGGCATTTGGTCTTTTTAGAAGCAATTGTACTCTGTAAATGTCGGTATTGCCATGCTTGGTAAACTTTGGTGCGACTAAATCATTCATGATTTGAAGTGACCTTTTAGAGCAAATGTTGCCAATGTTTACTCTTACTTATTGTCGCAGTGCAAATCAAATTTGCACAATTGTGGAATATTAGAGGCTTCTTTCATACTGTATGTTAAATGTTGACCACAAAAAAATGAAGACATTTGGTATGACTTGCTTCATGCCATGATGACACCACCAAACTGACTCCAGACAGACTCTAAACTGAATATGCCTTATTTTTTTTTAGCCCTTTGTGGTAATGTAATCCTTGTTCGGTCAGTCATTGGTCTTGTGTCAGTATTATCAAGATAAAGCTTTCATATTTAGCATGAAATCTTCTGATACAATTGACGTGTCTATCATTCACTAGAATTTGAAATTAACTTTTCAAAAGCTTCAACATAATGTGTGATAATGTTTCAACCAGTCTTGCTTGTATTATACCCTAAATGGGTTTTGACACCAGTCTCCCTAAACCATCATGCATTACATCCGCTAGTATCTGTAGTGGATCAAGAAGTACAGTATCTCTTACAAGCTGAGCTAAATGTATGACATGATATAGGATGAAAGTAATTTGAAAAACCTGTATTTTCTATTTTTGACATTGCCTAAAGCTTTTGATATTTGATCACAAGCTCTAAAACAGTTTTCATTTAATCACTATCCTGTCTTAGATGATTTTTAAACTAATTAACAATTTTCTAGGTGTAAACTTTTTTTGACTTACACGGTATATGATATAGGATGAAAGGAATTTGAAGAACCTGTATTTTCTATTTTTTATGTTGCCTAAAGCTCTTGATATTTGATCACCAGCTCTAAACAGTTTGCATTGAAATCACTATCCTGTCTTAGATTACGGGTGGAGCTGGTTTTGTTGGCTCCCATCTCGCTGACCGTCTGATGCTTCAAGGTCATGAGATCACGGTGGTGGATAACTTCTTCACAGGTCGGAAGAGAAATATTGAGCATTGGATCGGCCATCCGAACTTTGAGCTGATCAACCATGATGTGGTCAATTCTCTTATGATTGAAGGTAAGATTGCCCCTCTCCCCTCCCCCCTCCCCTCCCCTCCGCTCCCCTCCCCTCCCCTCCCCTCCCCTCCCCTCCCCTCCCCTCCCCTTCCCTCCCCTCCCCTCCCCTCCCCTCCCCTCCCCTCCCCTCCCCTCCCCTCCCCTCCCCCCTCATCTCCTCTACCCTTGCACACTACCAAGTTCTTTGTATACTGGTACTGTAGCCATACAATATATAAATATGAATAATAATTTTGTTCCTGTCTGAACATGGTATAAAGAAGGATTGTAAACATATAGCGAAACGCATGTTTGAGCATCTGTTCTCTTGTGAAGTCTCAATTCATTTTGTTGCAGAGTTAAAGCTTGATATTTGGTGTCCCATAATCTTTAGACTAAGTTAAACTAGGTTTAAAGGTATTACAAAGTTTTGGGATGTTTTGAAAAATGGGTGGATAGTGATTCTTTACAATTTTGATATATTTGGATGCCCTGGTGGATGTATTAAAAACACCAGAAATTTTAGCTCCTAAAACACTTCTGCTTTCGAAAAAAATTGAATATAAAGATTTACCGGTGCTCCCAGGAAATTTTGATAAATTTCAAATAGCTCCTACAGCCGTACAATGGTAGCTGCGACCATGAAAATCTCAGAGTATGTAGTTGTGGTATATAATTTCCGAACGACAATAGCTAATCGGTCGATTTAAGTCAATAAACACTGTTTTATAGCTTAATTAATATCTTGACCATGAGAGGGAGCTATTCAACATAAAATGTTTATTATTTACAAATTCATAATTTTAGAGTCGATTTCGACCGCGACAACGATCACTGAATATTGTAGGATCATATATGCTTCCAATATGTTCATTTGAACCAAATTCATGACCCCATACCAAAACTTTGTATTACCTTTAACTTAATATCACATGAACTTACATGGAATTCATTCAAGACTAAAATTAAGTGACCAACCGCTAAATGATTTTGGTAGAGAATGTATACTAGCTGAGTAACGAGCATCAACAAATCATAGAAGAAAATAGAGGTTATCATCCTGGCACAAGAACGTTTCATATGTGCAATTATGAGTTGTGATTTTAAGTGAATATATTTTCCAGTCAGCTATTGTTAGTTTGTTTATATTGCCCTTACATAAACAATCCACCTCCTGCACAATTAATTCAGAATTTTCTTTCCAAATAGAATTAAATTAAATTTAGTGCTGAAGAAGAAAATCAAACAAAGCCTTAACATATCAGTGGTAAACAAAGAAAAATCATCATGAGTGTTTATTTTGATTGCCTGCCCAGGGGGGTGTTTCACAAAGATTCTAAGTCAAATTAAAATCTCTAAGACTTAAAATTATGGAGAGCCATTTGTAGCCTTAAAATGAAATATATTCAAAAACAAATACTCAAGTATTTTAGACTTTTCATAAATTCCACATCAAGAACATGAAATTTCCCATGATAATAGAGAATATGAATGATTTGAGTCAACAATTTATGCCTTTTAAAATAACTTTACAAAATATTTTCAAAGGTGCTAACAGCTTTTCATAATTGTCAAGTCCAACTTAGAGATAAGTTCAACTTAAAATCTTTGTGAAACACCCCCCAGGTTCATTGAGATGTAGAGCAAAGTTTGTGGGGTCAATCAATCAATTTCACAAACAGTTGCGAACCTTGACCTTGCCTTCCTCTGAGGTAATGTCGTCAGCTGCCTGCAAGAAGGTTCTTGCTGCCATGGACTATACATAGATCTCTTAAGGCCTGTCCTCATCAGCTCGAGTTGGCCAAATAGCCCGATCACGAAATAGCGGGCTATTTGGCAGGTGAAGACGAAAATAGCAGGCTATTTGCTCAGGGAATCTCCCAAAGATATCTAGGGATAGTTTGTAAAATAGCCCCCTATTTGTCCGGTCCGTCTTCCCCAGCCCGAAGACTCGCACTATGCACAAAAACTAAGCAAATTTCTCGAGCTCGAAAAGCTGATGAAGACGAGATTTGTAACTTAGGGCTAATTCCTGAATCAGAAATGGAGGGCTATTTGGCCAACTCGAGCTGATGAAAACAGGCCTTTACGACCTTCATGCGGGTAGCTGATGAATTTAACCTTCACTCTTCAGTGTGTTTTCTCTCAACTTGTGTTTGTTTGTTACAAACTTGTTGACCAACAGTGTGTTTATGGGACTGTGTTCATAGGTTTTTTTTTCTCCATCCCAGCATTGAAGGACTGAAAGTCTGAAGTACGTTTCTATTTAAATGAGATTTTTTTTTTAAAGCAGGTTTAGCATGGCATATCTGAACAAAATTTTTAGCAGTCAAAACCATCAACCATCACACCAACCAAAAGGTACATTTTAACTATTTACTGGCTTTTTCAACCAATGGAACAACCAGGGGAGTGCCACAGTCAACCTTTGTCACTCAAACAGTGTACATGTATAATACACTCCAAACAATGCAGCAGTCTGGCCAGGGTTTTGATCCATGGAAAATAGAGTACATGTAAAACATGGTTCACCCAAATCAAAATGAATGCATACAAGATGTTCAAGATAATTACATGATGTTTCAGTTCAGGATATTCAGTGACAGGTGCACAAATGCAGCATCATCATAATAATAATAATGGATGTTTTTTGTATAGCGCATATTACTATACACAAAGAAAGTCCCTATGCGCTTTAATAGAAAAGAAGGAAATAGAGATAGGGCAGAATAGAAATGAACAGTTATGCCTTATACATGAAAATAATTGTCACACATCATACAATCACAGTTAATCTGTACTTTACATGTACATGTACATGTATGTCACTCAAAATACATACAGTACACTATAGTGCAAAGTGTTGGCTCTGATCTTTGAAGTTTTTCAGTAGTGGATTTTGAACAAATGCATAGACCCTCAGTAGAAGATTCTGTTCTACATTTGCCTTGAGCATGAAACTGTTTAAAGGGATATTTGAGTTCTGTTGCAGAGGGCACTACACAATTTTTTTTTTTGTGAGATAATGAAAAACTTAGTGTCAAATTTGAAAGAACATACAATTTAAATCACAAAATTATCTTTGTTTGATCAAAATCGGTTCAGAGATGGCTGAAATATCCACAAATATAATGATTTCTAATACTTGTGTACCACCACAAATGTTAGAAAATTTGAAGACGTTGAAAAAAAAAGAAATAGCACCTTTTACGTCGCATTCAACCAATGCCGATGTTGGCTTTTTTGTTGGCATTTTCGTGTTGGTTACCGTATATTACGCACAACCAGCTCCCTCTATATAGAAAACTTCCCAAATCGGTGCCTGTTGGTCCCCCATGATCCTCTTTTTGTTATGTTAGTTGAGAGCTGAGTTAATGAGATAGCCACCTGTCAGTGACCTCGCTGTGTGGTCTAATCCCTTCTGGCCCAGTAGTATTGACGGTCTTTAAAAGAAATCCCTGCAAAAAAAGAAGAAAAAAAGACATGATCATGGTTTTTTGTGGTACGTTTTGATGTTCTTGGTATTGGCTTTACAAAATCCTATGTATACGTCCTTGGTCTGTTTATAGATAAGTGATGTTTTTGTATGCATTGTATTCTAAGGATAAATTGAAGAGGAAAGAAGGATAGGGAAAAAGATATGAAAAGAAAACTTGGTACATGTATGTCATTATTCTCTCACGTGTGGTCGATTGATGTAACAATGGCAAATAGTTTGGAAAAGATAGGGTTTTATTTACATACCGTAAATAACGTTGTATAAACCGCCCTCGTGTATTAACCGCACCCCTCTTTTTCGCCCTTAAAAAAAAAAAAAAAAAAAAAAATTTTTTTTTTTTTTTTTTTTGCCGAGATTTTTTTTTTTTGTGTGTAAGATCATTACGGTACTGTAAATTAAAAAAAAGTAGGGACCTAGGATAGAACCTTGTGGTACACCATGTAATAGAAGAAAAATTGGAGGAATTATTATTATAAACTACATATTGAGATCTATCAGAAAGATTACTTTCAAACCAAGATGACAGACAAATTTGAGTGTTGTTCTAGTTTCCGAGTGGTGAGTCAACACACCGATTACCGAGCTGGGAGACATTGCCAGGCATAGCGCCAGGTGGAGGGGCATAAATTGAAACTTTAAAAAAAAAAAAAAAAAAAAAAAAATTTTTTTTTTTTTTTTTTTTTGGTGTACCGTGTATAAACCGCACCCCCGACTTTGAAATTTTTTCGGCGGCAAAAAAGTGCGGTTTATACACCGTTATATACGGTAGGTTGAATGCTTTCTATAGATTCAGAGCATACATGTACATGTATGTGTGGGTAGGATATTCAGTATTACACACAGTCTTCTGACAACAAAAAGTATCCCAAATAATAGTAAAGTGTTCTTCCTTGCAAATTCCACAAATTATTTTATGATTTATTACGATCCTGAATAGCACTTTATCTGTTACATGCATTATTGAACACCTTGAATAGGGTAAAAAATATGATGTTTTTACCATTTTGCATTCTTTCTTTATTAATAAAATATATCTATAGAAAATAATGAATAGGTAAGAACTGGGTAAAAAAAAAATGTGAAAAAAGACGTTGTGCCTGCCTTTCTAGTTCCTATTGACCTTGTGTTGCAGTATGGCTAGACAGTTCATACCAGTATAAGTGGAACCCCATATACTGCTGGTTAGCACTGATACATGGTAGCTAGACTTGCATCAAGGAATATGCTTTGTATCCTTTGGAGTCGTGTTTGAAATGACCTGGGTATAATGACAAGTGATTGTTGAGCCATTGATGTAAAGCAAATCATGAGAAAGATGTGGACAATAATAATAATAATAATAGTGGGTTCTTGTATAGCGGTCATGTCTGTCAGACTTGACACTCCTGGCGCTTCCAATTATTACCCCTGCTTTAGCACGGCTGCCATTACGGTGCTCTAGCATTTCAAGGAATTAATTCCTGCCAGGTACCCATTCACATCACCTGGGTTGAGTGTGGCAAATATAGATCAATGTTTTTCTTAAATCATTTAAAGTGTACCAATCACCTGAACAAATATTTTGTGTATAGCTAGAATTCAATTCTGGTACATTTTACATGCATCATGACTGATTTTACATTCAATTTTCATGAAGATTATATCTTGAATGAATGTAAATGTAATGTAACTCCTTCAATGTTTTGCTTCATATGAAAATGATAAAGTATATCATGGATCAGAGCTATGCCATATTGTGCAATGAGCTTGTGTTCTAATCCATGTATTTTGATTCTAATCTGTCTTTATGTCAGATCATGTGAAACACATTTAAAGCATATCTGCACTAGTTTGGCCAGGAGGGAATAGACCTCTCTGCACGGTCACTGACAGGTGGTGATCTCATCAAATCAGCTCTCAATTAACAAAGAACAAGGGGACCATGGGGGACCAACGGTCACCGATTAGGTGTTGTTTGATATATATATATATAGAGGGTGCAAGTAGCTACCGGTATAAGTAGTGCAGTGGGGCTTTAAGAGTCAACTCTTTGCCTGCTTCATTCAACCAATGGACTAAATGGAAGATTGCCACAGTAGACTTTTATCACACATACAGTGAACATGCAGCACACACAACACACTCTGAACAATGTCCAGGGTTTTGTATCCATGGTAACAAAATATTGCAAAAGTACTTTTAGAATCTGCCAAATCTATTTTTCATTAGCAAATGTATTTATAATGATGATAACGACGACGATAACAAATTGTTGTGTGTCTTCAAAATGTTTGGTGACAGCAGGGAAAAAATACACGGGGGCTCGGGCGAATTACATGTAGCCCCAGAAATGCCCAAAAGAGCCCCCGAAAGTAAAAAAAGAGCCCCAAAAATTTGCATAGAGTTCAATGCAAAACAATTGAAAGAGTGTTATTTCATGCAAGCAAGCTTGAAAAGTAGCCCCCGAAATGTTTTAATTAATTTTTTTCCGTTTGGTGTATTCTTCTAGTCCAATGAATTTGGTATTTCTCCCACTTTCCTGAATACAGTGGATCAAGTGTACCATTTGGCCTGCCCTGCCTCCCCACCACACTACATGTATAACCCTATCAAGACAATCAAAACCAGCTCCTTAGGAACGCTCAACATGCTGGGCCTAGCCAAGAGGGTACGGGCTAGGCTCTTACTGGCATCAACATCAGAAGTCTATGGAGGTAAGAAAGAGTTCATCTCAGAGAGTTTCAATTTAAATGGGGATGAAGATGAGGGGGATAAGGATGATGGTAGTGGTGATAATGGTGATGATTAAAATAATGATGATGATAAAGATAATAGTTATGGTGATGATGTTGATGATTAAAATGATGATGATGATAATAATGGTATTTATGGTGATAATGGTGATGATTAAAATGATGATGATGATAAAGATAATAGTTATGGTGATGATGTTGATGATTAAAATGATGATGATGATAAAGATAATAGTTATGGTGATGATGTTGATGATTAAAATGATGATGATGATAATAATGATATTTATGGTGATAATGGTGATGATTAAAATGATGATGATGATAAAGATAATAGTTATGGTGATGATGTTGATGATAATGATGATATTTATGGTGATAATGGTGATGATTAAAATGATGATGATAAAGATAATAGTTATGGTGATGATGTTGATGATTAAAATGATGATGATGATAAAGATAATAGTTATGGTGATGATGTTGATGATTAAAATGATGATGATGATAATGATGATATTTATGGTGATAATGGTGATGATTAAAATGATGATGATGATAAAGATAATAGTTATGGTGATGATGTTGATGATTAAAATGATGATGATAATGATGATATTTATGGTGATGATTAAAATGATGATGATGATAAAGATAATAGTTATGGTGATGATGTTGATGATTAAAATGATGATGATGATGATAGTGATGATATTTATGATTAAAATGATGATGATGATATTTATGGTGATAATGTTGATGATTAAAATGATGATGATAATGATGATATTTATGGTGATGATGTTGATGATTAAAATGATCATGACGATCATGATGATATCTATGGTGATAATGTTGATGATTAAAATGATGATGATGATATTTATGGTGATAATGTTGATGATTAAAATGATGATGATGATAATGATGATGTTGATGCTTAAAATGATGATGATGATAATGATGATATTTATGGTGATGATTTTGATGATTAAAATGATGATGAAAGTGATGATATTTATGGTGATGATGTTGATGATTAAAATGCTGATGATGATAATGATGATATTTATGGTGATAATGTTGATGATTGAAATGATGATTAAAATGATATTTATGGTGATGATGATGTTGATGATTAAAATGATAATGATATTTATGGTGATAATGTTGATAATGAAAAAGGATAATGATTAAAGTGATGGTGATGATGTTGATGAATAAAATGATGATGATAATATTGTGGTGGCAATGAGGAGGAGGAGGAGTAAGATTTTTGACTCATATTTGTGGTACGGTAGTGCATAATACTATGTTTCTAAGCGCTTTACATTGTCACATTGCCAAACCAATTTGTATCCAACCAATATAAGCAACAAATTTTAGGCCATTTGGGAAAATGTAATGGCTTTTTTTAGTCTATTGTCAATCTGGTGTCGGTCTCTGCTGTGTGACTTGTAGGGTATCGTAGCTTAATTGTGCAGTCTCTACAGCTACATACAAACTGTAACATTGGAAATACCAATAAATAAGAAAAAGTTATAAATAATGATCATCTCAAACAATTTCCTTGGTAGCAATCTGACTTGCAAAGACTTAATTTTTTTATTTCTTAATTAACTATAAAGTTTCCATTTCTTCAAGAAATAGTCCGCATCTCATAATTTGCATAAAGTTATTTTGTAAATCTTAGAAGTAGTAATAGTAATGGTTTATTGAAATAAAAAATCAATCGCGGCTCGAAAGCCGAATTACAGATTTTGTACAATGGTAAAAGCAAACATCAAAATTACAGGAAACAAAATAGGTAATAACATGTAACAATAAAAGCAATGAGATCATAATGACAAAGATTAAGTACAAATATAAGCAGAAATTATTTTCATAGAGCCAGTGCCAGTTAGCACTCATTGACTACACCATACTACTATTGATATTATTATTATTACAACTATCACTATTTTTTCTATTTTTAGTATCAATATTATCTTACTTCTTACTTTGGTAGATCCTGAGGAGCACCCACAGAAGGAGGAGTACTGGGGTCATGTGAACCCCATCGGTCCTAGGGCGTGCTATGATGAGGGCAAGAGGGTCGCTGAAACCATGTGCTATGCATACGAAAAACAGGTACAGTGCTCTTTAAAGGGATCCGGTAACTTTGTCTTAGATCCTTTAAAAAAATCCTTGATTTAGCTCATGCTGCAATGATAATTATAAACCTTTAGGTCAGTCAGGAACCTGATGACTTTTACAAGCCGATCGCCTGTCTGGTTATCAAGATATTTATGATTGAAAATCAAAATCAAATTTTGCGTTTGCCAAACGGTTTTCATAACACTACAGTCTTTTGGGGAAAACGAGTATGGTAAAACCGGTCACTCAAAGGTTTATTCTTTTTTGAGGCACTTCTTGATCATTTTGAAGCGCAATTTGTTTAGGGCTTCAATATAACACCATATCACAGACACTGATAATACGTAGGGCCATGCATCTCAGATTAAACATTGTTAAATGATCCCTTTAATAGATCTATGAAGGATTAAGTTTCAAAAGTGTGCATTGATACTGGAATAAACAGGTGTATAACTTTGTCACGATCAGATTTATAAATTTGTAATGAGGGAAAGAGAGTTGTAGAAACCATGTTCTGCACTTACACAAAGAAGGTATAATGTTCTATTCGTTCTTTGAAGGAGCTTTATTTAAAAAGTGTACATTGATATTGGAGTTTTCATATCAAGGTTATACATTTTTTATGAGCAGATTTATATTCAGTCTGTGATGAGGGCAAGAGCGTTGCAGAAGCCGTGTGCTATGCATACGCAAAACAGGTATACAGTGTGAGTCGATACAAACCCGAGCTCAAGCATCAATATCTGAAAAACATGTAGGATTGCTGGAATATGATATAATGGTGTGATAACATCTTCTTGAATTTGAAAGATTATTTACCAAATTTGGTTTCATGTGACAGAGCACTGCCCTTTTTCAGAAAGCAAGTCACCTTGGCCCAGTTAAGGTTGAATGGTGTGTAGGAGTGGCTTCTACAATGCATTCATTTGGAATGAAGACCAAACCTTGCATTTATCATCAAATACATTCCACACTTAATAGGCAGAGCAAGTTTGTGACATGAATCACGAAAACTGTTTATTTTTCGGCTCTCCATGACAAGATTTTATTGATCAATATTCAAATTAAAGAAATGATCGGGTTCAATATGAGTAACTTAGACTAATTCTTCACATACTGATTGCGACAATATTTAGGGTAGAATCTGGGCTTCCTTCTTGTGACTCACACGGTAAAGTAGGATGTTTTCAAAAGTGTGCAAAGCAGTCTGTAGTTTTATCAGGTTTATAGATTTTTATGATCAGTTAAAAAAAATTAAGAGTAAGAGAAAGAGAGTGGCAGTAACCACGTCCTTTGCATGTGTGAAACAGATGCAGTGCCTGCCATATGTTCATTTTCCTGATACCAGATGCTTTCAGAAGTGTATGATGCATTGTTGTTTGTTCACATATGTTGCGGTTTACCCCCTTATTTCTTGTTTTGTTTCCGTACTCAATAAATGGCCGACCATTGAGAATGAAACAAGTAGGCAGGCATAACAAGAGAACTGTGTGTGTAATCTATTATCTGTGTGTTATAATATACACAAAACTGTGTAAAGTGCAGTATGCTTCGTTAAGTACACCTACAATGTACATGTATGTAACCCTGCAGTAAAGTAACATCCTTTACTTTGCCTTCATTTAATATTTGAGTTGATATTATAGTAAAATGACCGGCAATGAGAACTGGAAAAAAAATTGTATTTGTATACTGATTAGAGGTATGATAAAAAAGCATCCTTAGTTAGTATAGAAAGCTATAGCTCTACTACATGTATAGCTTTAACAGATCAAGTTGAGTGCAGGTCATTTCATTGCATTGTGAATAGAAATTTGCTGGAAGCAGTGAGGCATGGTCGATTATGGAGTGATTTAAAGATGTACAGTATAATTATACTGAGAGATTTTGTAATCATCAAAATGATAAGATTATTGACTCAATCTTGATGCACTTCACACTGAATGGGTATACATGTATGAGACTACACCCAAATTCTGGATCAAACTTTTCACCTGTTTCTCGATCATCATATTTTGAATACAAGGGCATTTGAATAGCAATCAGTTACATAAGAGATGTCCAGAAAGCTTATAAATTATTTTTCACCTTTACCACAAGATCAGAACTCAATCTTCTCTCTTAAAAAACCTCAGCCTTCTATCTCCTGATTGAAAGGCTTGAATTTTGTATAGATAGGATGAAATAGAGAGATATAATGAAGTATACCGGTAATACAGTTGGTATTTAGGTTTAATGTACTGATAACCCTTTGTTAATTCATGATACAACGCATGGGGTAATAATACAGTGAATGAAATTAAACTGGGGCCAAAGCAGTTGAATGAAATATTATTGAATGACGACAAAATTGATGCCCCCAGGCCCTCAGTGGTACAGTATGTAAGAAATTTTAAAAGAGAGATGGAACAATTTACAGCGCGACATACATTGTAGGTCAGATAAACAGGAAGAACAGGTAGGCAAGTGTCATGTTTATCATGATGATGAAAGAGAAAAGAATGATAATAAGAGGGAAGAGAAGGGAGGGAGGCAGTGAGCGAGAGAGGGAGGGAGTGAGCGAGAGAGAGAAAGAGGGAGAGGGAGAGAGAAAAGGAAGGAAGGAAGAAAGATAGGGATAGAAAGAGAGAGAGGGATGTACTACATATAGTAACGTTTCCAACCAATCTTCATCTTATCTTTTTCCAGGATAAAGTTGAAGTCCGAGTTGCCAGGATTTTCAACACCTTTGGACCTCGCATGCACATGAACGACGGGCGGGTCGTGAGTAACTTCATTCTACAAGCTCTCCAAAATGAACCAATCACCATATTCGGCAAAGGACAACAAACACGCTCCTTCCAATACGTCAGGTAATGATGATCAAGCTAGTGCTCTTCCCATTGAGCTTGCAGACATGTTGCTCTGTCTCTCAGTTTCAATGGATGGGGTCATGGTGTAACAGAACTGTGTGACATCTGTTAAGATTCTTTTGAAAAATATAAGTTGTTATTTTTTTTTGTTCAGTCATGATTCATTAAGGTGATTGTAATGCAGTTGAACTGAAAATTGAAATAAACTAGAAACCAGAAAGTTTTGTAAATTGTTGCGAATTGATTGAATCCCATCACTGAGCTTGTCCAATTTATGAAGTTTCTTGCCCTAATTCAACCAGTCCACCCCTTTCCTTCTTGAAAATACCAAAAACATTAAAATATCAAATTTACAAGGACTATGAATTATTCAGTTGTCAACTGTAAATTCAAAGACATCTGACAAAACTATACATGACCTTTAATATTTCCACCCCCTTGTCTTTTATCTTCTAACAGTGATCTTGTGACTGGTCTTATTTCGCTCATGAATAGCAATGTTTCATCACCAGTAAATATAGTAAGTATACATGTATTTAGTATAGGATCTCTGTCATTCATGTATGTCTGAGTTTTTGGTGCATAAAACTTTGTATCAAAATATTTTCTTGGGATCATTGATTTTGATGTACCCTAGGGTTACTGATTAGGATGACTGAATAAAAGAAATGTCAACTTGAAGAGAATGCTCCCATGAAACATTCAATAGCTTGATGGTTTATAGAATACACAAAAAAGTTTTAATCTTGAAATTTGTGGAAGAATACCCCAAGGTTCACAAAACCTTGCATTCTCTGTCAAACTTCTCAAGGCTTGTTGCTGATTTTAATGTGGCATAGGGCTTCACATGTGTAAAGCAACTGCATTCTTATTTGTGAAATACTATTGACTTTAATAATATATTCATTCAGACCCCCCTCCTCCCTGGCAATTTTTTTAAAAATTGCATTTTACTTTTTGTCTGTAATGTCTTGAAAAAACATCTGAAAATGGGCACTATATCCAATTATTATTATTATTATTATAATTGTTATTATTATTATAAGTTATTAAGATGAATCTAATTTATTTTTATTTCATTTACAGGGCAATCCTGAGGAGCATACAATTCTTGAGTTTGCTGAAATAATAAAAAAGAAAATAGGTAAGATTTCAAAAGAATAGACCATTTTCATAATGTTATAATTGTATTTCAATAGTCAGAATGCGAAATACACACATTTATTGTTGCTACCTAGTACACACATTATGACTTGTCTTACTGAAGAACATGAAATGCAGAAAATTCAAATTCTGACTATTGAAACACAATTATTTGTAACAGGTGAATAGAATAATTTGTAATGAGGCACTTGATAAATATTGGTACATTCAATTTGATTACAGTACGAAAATGGCCTATTGGCTATTGAGAGACAGGGGGGCGGGGGTGTTTTGATGAAATTGTCATAAGTATACATTTAACTTCTTGGTAATTCCATTGAAACTTATCATAGAATGAACACGCATTTCTATGGGAGGTCCATGAACTTAGACTTGTGACTGGTCCCAAAATAGAAATGTGTGAGTACCCTTTGGACTCACAGCAGATGGTAGATTTGTGCAAAGAATGATCTGGTCATCTCTATTGTCACCTTCTTCTCCTTTTTCTTCTTTTTATTTTTCTTCTTCTTCTTCATCTTCTACTTCTTATCCTTCCCCTTCTGTCTCTTTTTTGCTTTTTCTTCCTCTCCTTCTCCTCCTCCTTCTGCTTATTCTCCTCCTCCCTCTCCTTCCTCGTTCTCTTCTTCTTCCTCTTGTTCTTTTTCTTCCTCTCCTTCTCCTCCTCCTTCTGCTTATTCTCCTCCTCCCTCTCCTTCCTCGTTCTCTTCTTCTTCCTCTTGTTCTTTTTCTTCCTCTTCTCCTTCTCCACCTTTTTCCCCCTTCTTCTTCTTCTTATCATTATTTTAACTATTACCGACTTCTATGTTTTGTATACATTTGTTTTGTTGCCCATGCAGGAGGAGGTAGTGTAATCTCTCATGTCCAAGCTGCTGAAGATGATCCACAAAAGAGAAAACCTGATATTACCAAGGCGAGGACATTATTAAACTGGGAACCAAAGGTAAGAACCGTAATTATTACAATATTATTATTATTAGTAGAATGAAGTATTTGGCATCACCTGGGCCTCGGAGGGGAAAAAGTAAACTGAATCACTGTAACCCTTAGGTTTCTCCTCCTCCCGATTGACTAATTGGGACATGCACGTTTTCCTTAATGATGGTGGTGGTATTGACGGTGATGATGGTGGTGGTGATGATGATAGCAATGGTAGGGAGAGAATGATCAGTGGTACGACAGTGGTCATAGTGACAATGGTCATAATTATTAATGGTTACATTTAGAAGGATATAGGAAGGGAGGAGAGGGAGAGTGATATGGGAGGGAGATGGACCACAGATAACATGCAATATCTTAATGACACCAAGGGAAAAGCATCTTAAAAGGGATATCGGCGATTTGAAAGTCATCCTACAAACAACTCTTTGGTTGTCCTTATCTTTTGGTACAGCAGTGGTCATAATGGCAATGATCATAATGATTAATGGTTACATCTAGGAGTATATAGGAAGGGAGGAGAGGGAGAGTGAGATGGACAACAGATAATGTGAAATATAAGGACACTAACTAGGGAAAAACATCTTAAAATGCAATAAACTATTTTAAAGTCATCCTGTAAAAAACTCTTTTGTTGTCCTTATCTCTTTGACCAGGTTCTGCTGGATGACGGGCTGGAGAAGACGATACAGTACTTCAGGAATGAACTGGATGCCACTAAGGGAACGTTCCATCCTAATGCACACAAACCAATTCCAGGAAGCGAGTAAATGCATTATCACAAACACGTAATCAACATCTGGAAGGCCCTCTCCTACACCTTTCCTGGCGCTCTGTCGGGTTGACCTCTCAAAATTAATTCACAAAAAGAAAGAATGTGCTTTGAAATCGGTTAACCCACAGGGTAGACTTATGTAGAGATATCCCTTGGTTCTGCTTGAAAATTAACACCATTATTGTGACAATCCTGTGGGGGGTCATTGGCTCATAACCATGGACCTACTTTGTACATAGCAGCCCTGGAATGCTTTTGAAACTGTGGCGGACATATTGTCTGAATCCATTTGAAGGACGCCATTTTGGATGTTGGTTTCCATTTAATCCAAGTATGTTAAACCTCAGTCACACCAACAAGACCAACACCAGACTGACTACCAGCTGAACAGAAAGTTATATATCGTCACTAATGGTCCAGAATTGGTCCATCTTGCGTCAGTTTGGATTCAATTTGGCGGTATGACTGAGGTATTTTTGCTTCATCAGTTTACTCAAATACAGAATATGAAACAATCAGGGACTGTAGGTATATTTCTTTCATTCATAGATTAAACGCATTAGAAGAGTATTGCGGGGTTAGTCATACAACAGTGATGACCTAAAAATATTGTGAGTAGCTTTGCTATACTATTAAACTGCTTGTAAAATGTTACAGATTTATTTTTAAACTATCTAGTTGATGATTAATGTAAGAACTTGTATATTCTTTATAATTCGGATAAACTCTTTAATGGATTTTCTTATAAAAAACATGCTTGTGAATTTTTAAATTTATGTTGAACTCTATTTATTCAGCCACATTAGGTGGTACGGTATGTACTTACCATTTCAATAACTTTATTTTTAAATATCAAGCTGATAATTAATGTAAGAACTTGTATCATTTAACCGTAGTATTTCTATGTTCAGTGCCAAGGAAGTGCCCTTTTTAGTATCATGTCCCATTGCATTAGTTTCATGTTGCTTTTCCATGCTTGTTATTAAAAATAGCAATATTTCATACCATGGCCCCACTGCACTAATTTCATGTTGTGTTTTATTTCTCTACTTCTTGTATGAGTAGAAATCTTGTATATTGAAATCTGGGTTTTGGGTATATTTGATTTGATTTATGTAGTGCACTTTGTTAAAATGTTGATTGTGAGTCTCGTAAAAAGAACAACCAACTACCATCTTTAGGTTGAATGATGTTATGTAAGAATATATTGATGTGATATCATCTGTTGAGAGCCAGAAGGATGTTACCTCTTTGTTATTGAGTTAATATCCTTCTGGCTACAAACAGATGATACATACAATATATTATTGATATTATCAACAGCCATTTTGCTGACTTGGCTACATGCCAAGTCATCTTGGGATTACTAGTCAAGTACAATGAAGTTGACACAAAAAAAGAATAAAAAATTGAAATCATCAGGCTTGGTAGAGCAGGGCATGTTTCACAAAGACTAAGATGGACTGAAGTTGGACCTGAACTACATGTACATGTATGGCATGCCATGATGCCACTGGTTAGTCTCACCATTGGTCTCTCAATTATGATCTTTTGATTTTCCTTCAATAATGTACTATCAAAAAAATGTAAATGCTGTAAATTTGTGACCATGATTGGTACATCCCTTGAGAAGACAATGCCAGGAATGTTTAGAGGAACTAGTGGCATGAACAGCTTTTGTGCGATGATTTACCGCGCCATATCTGTACAGCTTTTGAATAGTAGGATAACATTTAATGTGATGAAATGAAGAAGATTACTGGACATCTTTTTAGATATGTTGAAGAGGGCGAGTATCTTTCTTGGTATAACCTTGCAAAGGATGTTTGTGTACCCACCCTCCTCCAATATACACACACACACACACACATAAACCTATTTGCATGCTATTTTATGGAAATGATGTGCCGAGTTTTATTTATTTTTTATTGAAATCTTAAACTTCTTTTCTAGTTGAATCTTTGTTCAAATATCTCTTATAAAGGGATAGAAGATATTTTGTGTATTTCTTATTTTAGTTACTAGCCAGTTGGCTAAAAAATAGTTTTTCATCTATTGTTACACTTGTATTATGTATATGTGAAAAGGATGTACTCAGCAATTGTCTTAAGTGATGTGAAAAATAGGAAAATGTAATCTGAAATGATTGATGTTTTGAAATAATGTGCCACATCCCCATTCTTTCAAGTAAAAATATCTATTTTAGTTCCCTTAATTTGTATTTTGTGGTTATTTTTTTTAAAAGTTCCCTTGCGATTTTCTTGTTTATTCTATGATTCTGCCTTATTAACAAGGGAAATATCAATTTATCTTCATTTTTTGTGTGGAGGAATATTCAAATGTACAAGGTTTTCATCATCACTAAAGCAGTTAATATTTTTCTCCCCTATGAAAGCTTGTGAAACAGAGGCTGGATAGTATAAAAGTATAATTTTTTTTGGTTACTTTATCCCAAAGATGAAAAATGTTGGGAGGGGAAGGCTTCATCTATAAAGATCATTTTTACTCCTTTCACACGAGACAGAAAGCAAGATGGAAGTAGGGGGATTGGGACTTATTCCCCAAAACTCAAGCTTCAATTGCATGGGATTGGTTTGTGGTGCCTTACAACGGAATGTTTGCTTTTTTTATTCTCACTAGCATGGTGTGTTGCACTAGAAATGTGGTTACATTTTTCCTTTTCACATCATTGACGCATTCTTAGTTTTTAATTGTTAAAAATGTAATACATGAATCGCTGAATCTTGATTGTACAAAATTTGATAAACGAAGAACGATCCTGAAATTAAAAAAAGAAGAAAATGATTGTTTGTGCTCACTGTGTCACTTTTTTAAATTCTCATCCATAAAGCAGAAAAAAGAATGGATATACAGAGCTGCCAACTAGTACGGATTTCCCGTAATTGGTACGGAAATTAACGACCATTACGGAATGTTGTTTAAAATTACAGATTTTTTTTTTTTAATATATATTTTTTTTTCCTGGAAGACTGTGTTGTGATGATATGAAACTCATTATTTAACAACTTTGTGTGAGTAAAATCACCAAAAATTTCAGATAATCATGTGTCTGTGCAATGTTGGCGTGCCGTGTTTATTAGAGTCATAGCGCCGCATAGGAAATTACTGATTTATACCCAAAATTACTGATTTTGAGCCTTGTGATTACTGATTTTCTGTTCTGGAGGTTGGCAGCTCTGGATATAGTCTATAGTCAAACCTGTCTATTAAGACCACTCAAGGAAAATAAATCAGAGGCCATTGTAGACCGTGGCCTTTCTAGACAGGTTTCACAATACACATTTCTATTTTGAGGGAGACACATGACCACTGTAGACAGGTCGCCGCTAAGACAAGATGTAATGTACGAGGCAAAGGAAGATTTAAAAAAAAAAAACACTCAAGATGTGTAATGTGATGGAATAAAAGAGAAAACTGAAAGGGCAAAACGGTGAGAACTCTACTTTGGAGGCATTTAGAAAAACCATTATAAAAAGAAAAAAAGGAAAGAGATGATAAGAGATGGTCTAGATATTAGCATGACAAAACAGCTCAGCATACTCATTCTAGCAGGATTTCCATGACAAAATGCATGTTTCTTCCTATATCTCAGAAACACTAAAATGTCAGTTATGCTGTTTTGTCGTGGAAGGGCGATATTCAAAAGATGATTTCATAAAACTTGGTTTCATAGTTATATAAAATGATGATAATCTTTAATGTGCAAAGCAAGTATACATTATTACACAAACAAATAAACATACATTACAAAAATGTAGCTTCAAAGTAAAATATTCACTGATCATAATTATATTCATCGCAACAATATCATCAGTATCATTCTGATGTAATAAATACATGTACAAATTTCAAACTTTGGCTGCAATGTTGTTGAATGCCAACATAAAAAATAAATTGTTTTCCTTATACTGAGGGTCATATAACCCTATTGATTGAATTTCTTCCCTATGCATAATTATCCTTCTGAGAACCAAAAGTTTCATGACTGTCGATTTACGATTTGAATTGCTTCTGATGCCAAAACACAGAATATCTGTCAAATATGAAAATGAATTCGCAACGGTTCCTTAAACCTTTGATATAAAGATCTAAGATTTCATGGGCATATTCAAACCAAACGGCTCTAATAATCTGCCAAATTTCATAATTTTATCTCACTCAAGTGAGAATGGGGAGAAGGGGGGGAAGTAAAATTTACATTTCCACAGGGTTATCATATTTTTTTCAGAGTCAATTATTAAGTAGTGGCCACATTTCTAATTTGCTGAAGAGATTACACTTTAGATGAAACACACATGTACACATACACATCAATGATTGCCTATGGGGGCAGGGGAGGTAAGCTAGGAGAGAATGAAGATGGCCTCAGTTCATAAGTATTTCCTAAACACTGAAGAACTGATACCAAGACGATGAGTCCATTCTATAGTATCACAAGGTCCTTGGTTCACGTCCTGCCGTGGCACTAATGTCCTTTTGCAATACATAACATTGATCTACATTTGCCACACTCAACCCAGGTGATGTAAATTGGTACCTGGCAGGAATTAATTCCTTGAAATGGTAGAGCGCCATAATGGCAGCCATGCTAAAGCCAAGGTAATGTGTGGAAGTCCAGGAATGGTTAATTCTGACAGACATGAGCACTATATTATAAGAACCACTATTATTATTATACTTAACAGAGGATTGTTTTTTGGTTTGGGCTAGACTGTTCATACCCTCCAATAGCTCAGTCGGTAGAGCAGTGGTCTCGTAATCCAGGGACCCGGGTTCAAAACCAAGGCGATGCGCTAGTGCCCTTTGGTAAGGCATTAATCCTCATTACCAGGTCCCTAGGAGAGGACCTACAGCCGTCGGTCCTCTGGTTGCTTACTTAGCAGTCAGGTAAACTAACTACCACTACTAGCGTCCTACATTAAGAGTTTTGACAATGACGAGTCTTCATCATCCATCTCTACTTCCATGTCCAGACTTGAGTTTGACTTCTCCGTCGTAGCAACGACCTCCTCTTTGACTACCACTTCCAGGTCAGGAACGGTTTCACTCCCTCCTGAGATTGTGTGTAGAGAGGACAATGAGCGATAGGTGAGATATAAGATTATGAGCTTTCAGTAAATTAACAATGGATTGACAAAATGAAAAGACTGAGAAATAGGAGACTTAGGGAGAGAGGTGGAGAAAGACAGGGAAAAAGGACAACCTAATTAAGAAAATGGAGGATCAAACAAGCTTCCAGATAAAATTCTAGGCTTATTCAACTCAAACTCACAAGATAGTTGTCTCTCTTTTCACAAATAATAAAGCAACTTGCATTCACAATTGAAGATCACTATAGGGGTGGAGGGATAGAGGGGTGGGGGAGGGGGAGGGGGGGGGGGTGGAGGAAGAGAAAGAGGAAGGGTCGTCTCTCTGATGTACTGCTCTTTACTATACATAAGCATGGTGAACAAGTGCAATGGGGAGGGGAGAGATGGAAAAGGGGTGGAAGGGAAGGCAGGTGACATCTCTCCAATGTCCTATATACTGTGTGTTAATAATGCAAACAATCATGAGAGCGAGCGAGAGGTACAGAAAGGAGGGGAGAGGAGAGAGGGAGGAGAGGGAGAGAAGAGGGAGAGGGGGAAGAGAGGGAGAGGGGGAGGAGAGGGGGAGGAGAGGGAGAAGAAGAGGAGAGGGGGAGGAGAGGGGGAGGAGTGGAGAGGGGGAGGAGAGGGAGAGGGGGAGGAGAGGGGGAGGAGAGGGGGAGGAGAGGGAGAGGGGTCTAGGAGAGGGAGGAAAGGGTTGGGGAGAGGAAGGGGAGGAGACGGTGGGGTATGGGGATGAGATGATGTCTCCCTCACCTGTACATGGTGACATCTCTCCTATGTACTGCTCTATGCTGTGTGTTAACATGGTCACTGAGAATGTATCGTCACGACCAACACCAAGTGCCTGAAGAACAAACAAAAAAGTTATCATTTCATCAAGGGAGCATGAAACATTCAAGCAAATAATAGAAATGCTCCTATAATTCATTCATTGTCAGAATGATCATCTACAAACATATTTTTTTCAAGGAATTTCTTTCAATCATTCAAATAAATATCTCAGAAACACAACATTTATTTTTGTTGTTATTATCAACAAATTCATATTTAAGGTTACATTTCAACCATTGGTCTACTTTTCTTGAAAATATGGTAAAACTATATTTTTCTCGGACCATTCAAATATATATTCCAGAAATATGTGACATCATTTTTTGGTGTAATAAGGTCTTAAATGATCGACAAATTGAATTACTTGTTTTTGGAGTAATCTTTCTATATTTAAAACTCTGAACTGAATTTGTATCTGGGCCAAACCTTTTTCAGTGTATCATATGATACATCCTCAGATATAAAAAAAAATTGTTCACTCAAATCACCACTTTATATTTTTTCATTTTTATTATTAAAACTACCACCACTATCATCATATATCAAGTATAGCTTGCACTTAATAGAGGTAGTGATTTACCTTGTGGAAGTAGTCGATGGCTTTAGAGAACTGGCTCATGAGAGCATACACATAACCAATGGCTGAGAACGTAGACGGATTCTGGGGACTTAAGATCAAGGCTTGGCGATGGTACTCCAACGATTCCTCATATTTCCTGTTATGAGAAGAATTGATTCAAGATTTAAAAGACTGAACTGAACAGATTTATTGAACAGACTGAACTGGATAGAATGGTGATCAGTGAAAAGATAATGTCTGTTTCCCTCTCTCAATACTTTGTATTTCATTGTATTTATTCATTATTCATTCAGATTGTAATTGAATGTGGTGGTGGTTATTTTACCCGACTGCTAAGAAAGCATAAATGCTTGTAAGTAAGCAACCCCTAGCGCATCAACTTGGTTTCGAACCCGCGTCACGGAATCACGAGACCACTGCTCTACCGACTGAGCTATCGCGCCTCCTTCATGATCAATTTATGTTTCATTACAGTAGTTCTTCTGTTATATAATACACTAATAAAACTTGAAATGAAATATGACCAATCTCTTCAATCATTTTTATTACTGATAACATATGTTATCCTATAGATCCGTTGCATTACCACAACCACCACATTTCCCATGTAAGCATCATCTGACTTGCTGCTACCATCATCACCAGCACCAACACTACCACCTCAATACCACCAACACCACTAGCACACAACCATCACCACAATCATCATCATTACCAAGCTCAATCAATCCCTTCATCTTACTTGAGTTTTCTGTAGACGTGACCTAGATTGTTGAGTAACGGTTCCCATTTATCTGCTAGAGTCTGGCTGTTGATGTTCTGTACGATGCTCAGCGCTTCGTTGAAATGTGTGGCAGCAGTCTCCCAGCTATGGAACAAAAGATAAGAACAACATGCTTTCAGGATACATCTGATACTGCTAACTCTGAAGAAATGCAGTTACTGGCATATATTCTTTAGAAGTGCAACCAAAAGTTAGGAATGTCTCCAAACCATTCTACTGTAAGCCACAAGAGAGTTAATAAATGTACCAATGTCTTTTTTGGATTGGGGATCTATTTATTAACTACCCGGTATCTGGGAAATCAAAATAATTAAATTGGTAGTAAATAAGATTGGCATATCCCATGTTCTAGTTTACTCTCTATTGTGAAAGGCAACAACTCCCATCTCAATCAGAACAAACAGACAATTGCTAGTAATTCCTAGAGCCTGGCCGAATAACTTACCGCTTAACTCTCCTGCATTAGACTACATTCTAGTCAGATTTTTATTTCAAATGGTACTTGGTGTTTTTCAAAAGAAAATGCTCACTATTCGGCCGTCAGATGGTAAAACGGTCTAACTCGAAATTTTGACTTTTTGAGGTAAATTCACTTTCCGGGTAATGTGAGGGCGCTATTTCCAATGGTGCTATCGAGAAAATCCCATCATGTCTTCTTTTAGAGATAATTTCCGCTATCTTGGTACTTTTTTGTATTTTTTCTTCAGATTTGATGGTAAAACGGTCTATCTCTGAGTTAGCCCATTGCCGGTAATATCGTTTGGGGGTAAAACGAGCTATCTTTTACATAAACCTTTTAACCTTCTGAATTGAGATTTTTTGATCATCGCTGTCAGATGGTAAAATGGTCTATCTTCGAGTTAGTAGTATGGCAATAGTGTTTATGGTCTTTCTAGAAGATAGACCATTTTACCATTTTATGATGTGTAGTGGGATTGTATTCATGTGCTGTGGTTAAACAGTCTATCTGCACAAAAATCTCATTTATTTTATAATTAAAACCCCAAATAAGCACAAAATTCTTCAGTTATCAGTGTTTAATATGCTTCTTCTTGTCCCATTGCTAAAAATGGATTATACCCATCTCCTAAAAAAGCTGAAACCTCTAAACTTCAAAGTCATTTTTCTCAGAACAGCGATTTTCGAGTTAGACCGTTTTACCATCTGACGGCCGAATTGCTAGCATGCTATATCTACAAACAAATAATAACACTAATAATATGGATATTTATATAGCGCCGGTATCTGCCAGGCTCTGATGCTCATGGCGCTTTACACATATTACCCTGGTTGTATCCAAGCTGCCAAAGTAACTAGTGCTCAAGCATATCAGGTACCCATTAACACCTGGGTGGAGAGTGGCAAATGTAGATTAACGTCTTGCCAAAGGACATTAGTACTGCGCCTGGACTTGAACCCTGTACCTTGTGATCTGCAGTTGGGTGACTTATCCACTAGACCACTATACCTCTACATATCTAAGGTCCTACTTACTCTTCATTGTGAAAGGCCACCACACCCATCTCATGAAGAACAAAGGGATCACTGCTTGCAATGCCTAGAGCCTGACTGAAGAACTTCTCAGCTAGCTTGAAGTTCTTGGTGAGGCCATACTCTAAGCCAACGTACAGCAGGGGTAGGTGACATCTGCCAGAGAGGGGAGAGGAGAATTACCAATGCGGTCGATGAGTTGTAATTACAGTGACTCGGTAATATTGTTAAAGGTTGATGAAAAAACTGTGTAATTTTTGTATGAAAAGTTACTTATTATATTCCTTCTACTGTACTAACCCTCTAACATGCAAAAAATCCTTAAAAAATTCTCAACCACAAAGATATTTATGGTTTTCTTTGAAGGCGTCCCTCTAACAGTAAATTCTCCCAACCACTTTTTCATTTTCCAAACCATTTTTCCATGAAAATAAGACATATAACAGGCTTTTAAAAATGTTTCAACACTTAAATGTCTGGAATGGTATATAGAGCCAATTCATTGCTTTGTGACGATTTACATTCACCTAAAATGTAATAAGATTGTAATTATATAGCTCAAGGGCCTTTAGAAGTGGAAAATAGGTGACATGATAGGTCACATTTGATCTATTTCATTGGTCACAGATGTATGGTTAGATATTGGGTTGAGGTTATGCTTTAGTATACTAGGGTTTAAGGTTAAGATGAATAGTGTTTGGTCTATAAAGGATTTATTGGATCAAGATTATCAGGAGAAAATACAACCAAAGAGTATTTTTCTTGTAAAATTAAAAAAGTCATAGTGTCTTTATACAACATATTTTGCAATGATAACAAATCTATCTACTGAATACCGTATTTGCCGGCGATAAGGCCGCAGCGCCGTATAGGCCGCACCCCCGATTTTTTTTGTTTTGGTTGTTGTTGTTGTTTTGTTGCCGAGAACCCACGCGGGGAAGGACCTTCATTAACATTGAGGTGCAGTTAAAGGCGCTGATTTGTGCTTGTAAACTTGTCACAAATAATAGTAACAATGTCGTTTTTAGAAGAATGTGTAAGATCATTAATGTGAATTAAAAACAATAGAGTACTAGGTCCTAGGATAGAACCTTGTGGTACACCATTTGTTATATAAAAAAAATTGAGGAATTATTATTATAAACTAAATATTGAGATCTATTAGAAAGATTACTTTCAAACCAAGATGACAGACAAATTTTAGTGTTGTTGTAGTTTCCGAGTGGTGAGTCAACACTGATTACTGAGCTGGGAGACATTGCCAGGCATAGCGCCATAAATCGAAACTAAAAAAAAAAAAAAAAAAAAAAAAAAAAAATTACTCTTTCGCCGCATAGGCCGCACCCAACTTTTTGATATTTTCTCTTCCAAAAATACTGCGGCCTTTACGCCGGCAAATACGGTATGCAGTATATAACAGTCTGTTTATATTTTCATGATTTTTATGAAGAAGTCCAAACTTGCAAAATAAAAAGATGAAAATATCTGTCACTGTGTAGTGGTCATATATCTAGATGGATGTGTTGGGGATAGCCTACATCAATATTAAGTGCTTACAGTAGGGTCCACTTTGTCTCAATCTGTGTAAATATCTATAAAACCCTATACAAAGTACAAGGAGGAAAACAAAAACATTGTATGTACCCTTTCATGAGTCTTGATGCTGTAAAGTAAGCAGCCATGGCCTGGTCATGTTCCCCTTCAGCTGCAAAGGAATGTCCAAAGGCTAGCCAGGCTGGTCCGTAGAGACGATCTATCGCTGTAGCTTTGCTGTGATAGGAAGAAAATGAATACAGAGATGATGAAATAATTATATTTTACACTCAAGTTATAAGGGGGCGCGATAGCTCAGTTGGTAGAGCAGTGGTCTCGTAATCCGGTGACATTAATTCTCATTACCAGGTCCCCTCGGAGAGGACCTAAAGCCACCGGCCGTCTGGTTGCTTACTTACAAGCATTTATGCTTTCTTAGCAGTCAGGTAAAATAACCACCACTACACAGATAGATGTTGAAAGGAATGATATTCTTAATCCTATTTTTCTTGAGAACTTGCTTATAAATGATCTGTAGATTAGGCAACAATTACACATAGGATGAAAGAATAACGGAAAGGTTGGGTCTGGAAGAAACTGTGGTGGTGGTGGTAAATAGAAGCGGATTGAGATGGATGGGCCACGTGTTGAGAAGAGAAGATGATGAACCTTTGAAGGGGCGTGGGATCTGGAAGTGGATGGCATAAGAGGGAAAGGAAGACCAAAGATTCCATGGATATGGTGAAGAAAGTATGGTAACGCCTTTCTGATCCCTATGGAAGACCAGCGGTATGGTTTTGATGCCGCTAGTCTTCCATGGGGACCAGAAAGGCGTTACCATATTGCTATCAGAGATTATTTTCATTAGAAATGTTGTCTGACGGTGGTTTTAGGTTGTAAAATTCCTTCAAGCCCTGTCTACATCTACTTACCTTAGAAACCTTCTGGCTGGTTCATTCTTTCCTACAAGGTAATAGTAACATCCCACAGCAAACCAAGACACTGCTTTATCAGGATGAAGATCAACTAATCTATGGGCCAGGTAGAATAGTTCTGAAACAAAAGTAATAAACAATATACAAATAATTCATGTTTGCGAGTGCATCAGTAGATATGCACTGCATGCATCAATGTCTTTGTCATCTTAAACTATGTGAATTTTAATGCATTTAAATTTTGTATGTGCCAGAGACGTGCATACTTTTAGCCGTGGTTTATCACTTCTTGATGAAACTTTATTGCATGGTACGCGTGGTAGAAAAGATTGATGCATGGTCACATGGTGTCATTTGACCAATGAGATTGCAGACTTACTAGAACCAGTTTTATAATAATGGAAAGTTTGAAATTACTTTTCACACATCTGTACCGGTATTTATAAAAATTCAAAATAGAAATTACAGATTACTCTTGTAATGGACATAAATCCGACAATATTTGAACATAAAAAACATATTCCACTTCAACACAGCAGAATAGATAAAAAAATGGAGACAAATATGTCATAAGGGCAGGTGCCAGAAATTCTGGTGACTCCGAAATGATGTGTAACACGTATTTCTTACCTCAAAACTTCTCTCCAAACAAATTATAAGTACCAATATCTAATTTTAAAGAAGTGTTGCGATTACAACTTGACAATAAATTGAAATGCTTACCATTAGATTTCTTTAGCTCCACTAATGTTGCTATGTGGACTGGTAAACAACTCTCATGGAATGGATCTGATTCAAGTACACTGTAATGGAAGAGATTAGACACAGTGAGATATGATTCCAGTCACTGACAAGGTTGAATACATGATAAGTAATACACAAACTACACATTGCTTTCATAACAAACAAGGTAACACTGTAATTAACAATAACTGACAGGTACTGATGCACAGTTGAAATGATGTTATCAATATTATCAAAAGTAACATTAAAGCTAAACTCGAGTTCTAGTAAATATAGAAAGTAAGTTCTCACAGAATCCAACAAAACTTACACTAAATGTTCAAGATTACAAATAAATGACATGTGCCAAACAATTTTGGTAGAAAATGTATAGTGGCTGAGTAATGAGCATAGAAAGATAAGGAAATCAGGGTAAGTAGGCCTGACACCATGTGCTTAAAGGTAATACAAAGTTTTGGTAATTTTTGAAAATTGGGTGGATTGTGATTCTTTACAATTTCGATATATTTGGATGCCTCTGTGGATGTATTATAAGCACTAGAAAATGTAGCCCCTAAAACACTTCTGCTTTCGAGAAATATTGAATATAAAAATTTACCGGTGCTCCCGGTAAATCTTGATAAATTTCAAATAGCGCCTACGGCCGCACAATAGTAGCTGCGACCATGAAAATCTCAGAATGTGTAGTTGTGATATATATTTTCCAAATGGGAATAGCTAGTCAGTCGATTTTAGTCAAGAAAAATGGTTTTATAGGTTAATTAATATTTTGACCTTGAGAGGGAGCTATACAACATAAGTAGCTTATTATTTACAATTTCATAACCTTAGACCCGATTTCAATCCCGACAACGATCACTGATGGTGGTAGGATCGCATATACTTCTAATATGTTCATTGGAACCAAATCCATGACCCCATAATGAAACTTTGTATTACCTTTAACACAGGCCACTATGTGCAAATGGGAGTTGTGGTTTTTATAGAAGTTGATGCCAGTAAGTTTTTGTGCGCCTTCTTTCTTTACCTGTTCAAACAACCAAGCTACTTCAGAATAAACAATCCAGAATAAATCAAAGCAATTTTCTGTCAAAATATGATTCCATACCAGAGCTCAAGATTAGCTTGAAAGGGAACCTAAACCTTCATACTAAGTTACTTTTATTGTAAAGTTTAAGATATTTGAATATAATCAGTGAAAATTTGAACAAAATCGGGCAAGGAATAGGAAGTTAGAGCTTTTTGAAATGACTAGTCACTAGAGGGCGATTTTTAATTTGATGACATCATCTGTGGACAACTCTCCATGCCTTTTGTACATCAAATTTCATTATTTTCCTTCTTTCTTGTGATTGAGATAATCTACTCCCCTGAAAGCAAGGTATAGAATGCAAAATGATTTTCTACTTCACATGTTATGAAGTCGGATCAAGAACACAAATAAATCTGAATAAAAACAAAAGAATTGTGAAATTTGATGTACAAAAGGAATGGAGAGTTGTCCACAGATGATGTCATCAAATTAAATATTGCCCTCTAGTGACTAGGCATTTCAAAAAGCCCTAACTTCCTTATTCCTTGCCCGATTTTGTTCAAATTTTCACTGATTATATTCCAATATCTTAAACTTTACAATAAAAGTAACTTAGTATGAAGGTTTAGGTTCCCTTTAATAAATGAATTGATAATGCACAAATATATTCTACTGCGCATAAGTACAAAGGATTGTATTATTAAGATCAGTTTAGCTGAGCTCCTATAGGTATCATAAAGCATACAAACAATTCACACTATGATAACATTTATCAAAACCAGGGATGCCAACCTTTCAGAGCACAAATCAGTAACCATAAGGCTCAAAATCAGTAATTTGGGGAATAAATCAGGAATTTCCTATGCGGCGCCATGAATCTTAAAAGAATGGCAAGCGGACGCATGCGCGCATGATTATCTGAAATTTGTTGTGATTTTACTCCCACAAAGTTGCTAAATATTGATTTTCAGTTCATCACAACACATAAGTTTTCAATGAAAAATTGGCTTCTATTAAGAGAATACTCGATAATTTTCCATCTTTCTCATGCAGCGAGTGCTGGATGGCCACCATACTGTACAGCACTTGCTACGATAGATCCCTATGCGCAAAAAAAAAAAAAAAAAAAAAAAAAACGTAATTTTTAGACAACATTCCGTACTGCCGTAATGGTCGTTAATTTCCGTACCAATTACGGGAAATCTGTACTAGTTGGCATCTCTGCAAAACCTCTACCATAATCTGACTGACATGAGCGCTATACAAGAACCCACTATTATTATTATTATTATTATTATTGTGTAATTGGTATGCAAATTATGTGATTTAAGACCGATCTCAGCTTAGAATTTTCTTAGAGTAATCATCAACTATAGTACCCACCTGCGAGTGATTTTATAGCTAGTCCTGAAATCACAGTTATAGTAGTGCCTCTCTGCCGTGTTGGTCTGGATGTCTAGATTATTACCAAGGCTTATCAGGCAGTCTGCTAGCTTCGTTGATACAGGCTTGTCATACTAATGAAAGGTAAAGAGAAATGGTAAAAGAGATAATAATAATAATAGTTCGTTCTGATATAGCGCTTTTCAGGACCGAAGGCCCTCTCAAAGCGCTTTACAGATTATTACCCCGGTCATTGGATTCAGGCTTACCCACACACAATGTATGCACATTCTCCACTCCCTGGGGAGTATTCCAGCCGGGCATCATTTTTACAAGCACACACTTGCTAATCTAACAACGTTAGCTTTTGCATCCTACCAGGTATTCATTTTGCACCTGGGTGGAGAGTGGCAAATATAGATCAATGTCTTGCCAAAGGACATTAGTGTCGCGGCGGGACTTGAACCGCGGACCTCCTGATCCACAGCCCGGTGACACAGAGATGAAGTTAAAAGGATATGGGACCTAATCTTTTAAAAAGACATCCTATAAAGGAAAGAAGAGTCTTATTTAAGATTACTGTCACAGGGTTGTAATGAATAAACTGTGTGATTTGCCTACATGAAAAAGAAGCTCTTTTGAATATCAATCCAATTTAAACTTAATCAACAAGCTACAATACTTTGACTACACCACTGGTAACACACAGTATTTCTTAGTGTGTTGAGAGAGAAACATCAGCTTTTAATTGAACAATGCATTAAAATATAATCAATTATGCAAAGTGCTAGTCATACTTATTCTCACATATTTTCGACATGACAACAAAAATTCAATTCTAATAAACCACATTATACAGAAAACACAACATAATTTAGAAATTAACACAAAGACAGACTGAAACCTACTTTCTTGAGAATACTTTGGTAGAGACTTCTGACAAACTCCAAGTCCTCTAGAGGGCACTGTTCACTGATTGGTAATGACTGAAGAAGGTCCTTCTCTGCAACATACATACAGTACACAATGTCAAAGTAAGGTGAAGTATTGTGCTGATTCACACAAAGTGAATAATAATAATAGTAATAATATCAAATATTTAGGAGCGCTAAAAACAATAGGTACCATAGCGCTTACAAATACAAATATATGAAAAGAGGACAAACATGTACAGTACAGGAAGTATATCACATAGATCATTGGGGGAAAAGGTGAGTTTTGAGGGATCTTTTGAAGGTGGCAAGACAGGTAATTTCCCTTATGGAAAGAAGGATGCTGTTCCAAGTCTTTGATGCAGCTACTGCAAAGCGTTTTTCAGCTGCTGAGAGTCTAGATTTGGGAATGCTAAGTTTACATGTGTCGGTTGCTGAATGAAGATTACGAGTTGGTGTATAAAATTATATAATGATAGTAATTGGCATTTGTATAGCACCATCTATCTCAAACTTCTATTTCAAGACACAAAAAGAAGGATAAAAGACACACTGTATAGAAAGTCCATTTAAGCAACAATGTGCTAGCCATGAGCCCTATCCAAGAAACCATAATTATTGTCATTATGACAATTATGATGATCGTCATCATCATCATCAATATTATTATTATTATTGTCATTATTACTATTATTATTATCATTATTATTATTATTACTAAGTGCCACTTTAATATGAGTCAAGAATTAACAAGAAAGAAAGCTTTTCAAGCTGTTATTTACATTGAAGGAAGGCTCCTTTTAGAAATGAGTGCTGAGGTCTTGTTACAAGTTCATTGTATTCAACATGGTGTTCATGAATGGCTTGGGTCAGACTAAGTAATCTGTAGTCCCATACAGGTGATTTTATGTTGCTTATTAAACTCACCTTCATCCGCAGTCAGCATCTGGTGTTTGACGAGTAGCTCAAATGCCTCATAGCAATGAACATCTTCAAACAGAGCCTGTCTGTAGCACTCTGCTGCCTGGATACGATTCTCAAGGGCCTCGTAGATCTGACCCTTCAAAAGAGACATGGAACTCTCAACCTTCAAGTTGAAAAAATAGAATACAAAATTTAACAACATAAACAGTGTATCTAGAGTGTTACTTTCAAACAAGAAAATATACACATTTACTCTGTATATCATTTAAGATATAGCCAAGATGGGTAGCACAATTACATAAACTGGACTAACTTATGTAAAGAGAAGTTTTACCACTTCATATTGCCCACCTTTTTCTTATAATATATACATGAATTTCTATTCAAATAGATGTTTACACAAGTGTTATATTTGAACAGTATGCTCATACTAAATGACAGACCATTAAACTTGCTTTGATCTGAAGAAAACAGTCACTTTAACCATTTACACTTTCCTAAATCTACCTAACATTTCCTTAATTCGCAAAATAATTACAAATGCTACCCTTGTCCCACATAAGAAATAAATGATACAGCCTCAAACAGATATGATGCTGCAAAACAGCAACATTTTTAAAAATGATGACGTAAACCGTGCGAGTCAAAAAAAAGTTTACAGCTAGAAAATTGCTAATTATTTTTAAAATCATCTATGAAGAGTAAATTATTATACATCTTATGAAAGAGTGTTTTATCCCAAATCATTTGGTATCAGTTTTGTGTGGTATGTGTTCCGCTTGGATGAACAGGAGGCATTGTTTGCGAGAGCGCAAAAATCGACTTGCGCCAAAGTGATGCCTACAGTATGTATTATGTTGGGATTAGTGGAGTGAGAGAATGAATTGAATGTATCAAATGAAGTGCATTCCATATGCTTTTTACAAAGGGCAAAGTCACACACACCCACACACATGCGCACAAATGTTCGTTGGTATTTGATATGTGTGCCAAGATTTATTTTGTTAGGGATGTTATTTAGATCTGCAAAGACCGAATTAATACCCAAATCCCAACTGTTTTATTCAAGCATCACATAAGCAACTTTGGCGCAAGTCGATTTTTGCACTCTCGCAAACATTGCCTCCTGTTCAACAGAGCGTGAACAAATACCACACAAAAATGGAACCAAATGATTTGTGATAAAACACTCTTTCATAAGATATATAATAATTTACTTTTCATAGATGATTTTTAAAATAATGAGCAATTTTTCTAGGTGTAAACTTTTTTTTGACTCGCACGGTAGTGTGATATGCTTTACATTTCTGTATCTTATAACACAGAGCTCAGTGAATACGCACAGGACCTTTGTTGCACACAGAGCTCAGTGAATACGCACAGGACCTTTGTTGCGCACAGGACCTTTGTTGCGCACAGTCGCCCATAAAACAAAAATTTTTTTGCAGCAGTTTACCCGGCCATATATCTGAATGAGACACATCAAACACAACCAGATGTAGAAAGATTCACAATAATTACATTTTGTAATGGGATCCTGTCTAGCTCGTCTTTCTGGTCTTCTAATTTCATCTCTTCAATTCTTGGCTGAAAGATCATGATGTCACTCTCATCACATCCCTCAAGAACATTGAGGGCCTCCTCCCACTTCTGGACAGCTTCCTAAAATGATGACGAAGAAGAAAAAAAATAAGCACACCTTTTTTTTTCCCCTCAACCACGCCCCCCTTGAGTAAAAAAAAAAGAGGATTCGGGGGAAAAAATGGCATCTAACAACTTTCCCCCCTTTTGAGAAAGAACAAGTGGGAAATAATAGGGAAGAATAGAGAAGATAAGGGAAAAATCAGGATCAAATCGGGAAGAAAAAAAATTAAAACAATTGGGAAGAAAAAAAATTAAAAATCAGGAAAAAAAAAAAAAAATGGTTTTTATCAGGCCTGTTTTATCTAGGTGATTATTTATGAATATGAAACATGATACTTCAACATTTTTATTTACTCAACAGATTTTAGATACAAGTAATATATTGTACATGAACTAGTTTTTACAACTGTCTTTATCATACTTTTAACATATATGTATGCATTTATGTTCATTGCAGTTTACAGTTCAATATCAACATTTGTTATAATTCAGAACAGTTTAATAATTACTATACCCATACAATTATAATGTAATTCATACTTACTAAGCATTTGGCAGCCAAGTATCTTCCAGCCTTGTGTGTCTTTAAAAAAACATACATATAAAATTGATGAGTTCATATGTATCCATACATAAACAAATAATTAATTCTTGCAAAAGTCTACTTATCTTTGGGCATGACAATCTAATAAACATGTGCAAATAACTAAAATAGCTAATATTTCAATTAAAGATATTATTTGATTTAGTACATTATGGAGCAAATTCTGAGGAATATTGTGAAGGAAAGCAGACGACAAAACAGAATCTTATGAAAGTATGCATCTGTTTTTGAAATTCTTTTGTATGCCAATAAAGCTGTCTCGCAAATCTGTAAAAAAAAAGTACATTGCATTATTTTGTGGGCTTTATAAATTCTTTTCCACACAAGACTTGAATCTTCAACATTGAAATGATAATCCTTTTCAGTGGTTCCTTAAAGCTGTCAAGAACTCATAAGTTTGTAAGGGTTGCCATTGATTAGGAGAGTTTGGCCAACCCAGTTAGAGTTGGGCAAAATATGGTGAATACTGCTTTGATGGGCAAGCACAAAACAGAATATATGCCATGCTGTGATCAACTGAAACAAAGTTTGTGAAACTCTGTGAGTCTGTGTATACATTGTAGATGGCTCTAGAAATGAGTTGGTAACTAATTATAAACAGAGTGTACATGTAGCAGTCAGGAAAGCTATATGCGCTAGATGTATCTACATCGATAATCTTACCTTATCCAATCTCCTATTCCTGATGAGATGGGCTGCTCTGTGATATTGTTTGGTGTGATACAGACTCTGAGCTAGCATGTAAACATCATGGACATCACCTGGTAAGAAAAGGGGGAAATACCCAAAGATAGTGAGCTGAAAGACTGAAATCAGACGATATAAGCCAAAGCTAAAGGAACGAACGACACAAAAAATTCAACAGGCAGTAATTGGCTGAAACTGAAGGGAAAGTGTTGAAATCTGTTTTTTATTTCATGATAGCTTCTATTAAAGCTACATTGTATTTAAGCCTTGAAAATGCGAAGGTCGACTTTTAATTGTGCACATTTATTTGATAATGTACTAACTGTAATATATCTTTTATTCACAGTACTGTTTTCAGGTCTGGGGGGGGGGGGGGGGATGGGGTAGGAGGTTGAAGTCTCCAAATCAAGTAAATTTCAAGTCTGCTTACCTTTTGACATTGTGACGACCTTGTCCGCCCAGAAGACCGCACTATCATATTGATGCTGAGAAAGAGAAGAAAAACATGGATTAATTTCTTATTTTCCAATCAAATTTCATGTCAATTTACAACAACAAAAAAGAGAAAAAAAAATGTAGAGGAGAGGAAGGTAGAGGATAAAAATAGGAAATAAGGACAGAATATTAGATGTAGGAGAATAAAAGGAAGAAGAAGAGGAGGAGGAGGAGGAGGAGGAGGAGGAGGAAGAGGAGGAGTAGGAGGAGGAGGAGGAGGAGGAGGAGGAAGAAGAGGAGGAAGAGGAGGAAGAGGAGGAAGAGGAGGAGGAGAAGGAGGAGGAGGAGGAGGAGGAAGAGGAGGAAGAGGAGGAAGAGGAGGAAGAGGAAGAGGAAGAAGAAGAAGAAGAAGAAGGAGAAAAAGATGGCATTACTGGCACGGCATTAATAAAGGTAAAGACCAGTATTGGAAACGCCCCAATTTCAAAAAATGAAATGGAAGCTCTCATTACCAATCATGTGAAAGAATATGTTTTGAATATTACATGATAACAAATTTGACGGGAAACCGCCTACTAATTGATATATTTGGTAAATTAGTGTATCTCTTGCCTGTTGAGAGATATGAAATGCACGTGTCGCGCATGTGTCTGTAGTCCCACATCTTTCTGTGTACAGTGCTACTAACTTTATGAAGACTTGGCCAAATTTCTTATCATTTTGATGATTCCAGAACCTTGCAGTACAGTACATCTATGCTAGATGATCAACCTTTTCTGATCAATTTCACAACGTTTCTTTCACAATGCAATCGCATGACCATAACTGGTCTTTAGCTTTAATTATAATTTATAATGATCATCCTTGGTGCTTTTAACTCTTGCCTATCTTGGACTTGGAGTTTAGGAAGTTTGGCGTCACACTTTTTTCCTTTTCCTTACTAAAACATAGAGACTAGTATGAGTATGAGTATGATCTAGATTAGACAGCAATAACCATCTGATTTGGGTCATTTCTTTAATAAAACTGACATTTGTTGTCATTCCCCAATACAGATGGCAACCCACAGATCTCGTACCGTGGGGGTAAATTAGAGCCACAGCGTAACAGCTTTTCGTTACCGACATTTCTCCCCCGATTTTCTTTATTTAGATCTGATTTTCTGATTTCTAAATCAGATGTAAAATAGGTATAAGTAGTGTTCTCCTATTTGCACTACCTATTTTTAATTAAATTGTTATACAAATATGAAAATTATAGACTTACTTATACGAATTGTCCCATTTTCGTCAAGCTGTACCTTTCGCCGTACTTGAACTGTGATCTATGACCCGCAAGATATATTTCCGGGTCAACGGACTAGCTGTATTATTAACGTACACACATCGATCAGGGGGTCTTTATCATACAGGATCTCTATGGTCAGGGCTCGTTCATGCAGGGCTCACTTACGCGCGCGTGCACGTATATCATCTGTGATAGGTCATTGGGGGTGGAGTCTATCGACCTTTCGCAAACTTTAAAATGAATATTCATTTTACTCAATTCAAGATGGCTGACTGGCAAGCTGACGAGAAGTCTGTTTCGATTGCAAAAAATCTATTTTGGAGCTGAATAAGCAAGCTATCGTAAGTCAAAGTATATATTTAAGTTTTCGGTATTATATAGATACAGGGGGCTGTAGTATTGCAGCAAAATTAGATATGATGAAGACGTAAAAAGTGAAAAACCTCGGAGCATTTCGTTCATCTCTGTTCGGTCACTGTACCCTCACAGAAAAAGGTCCCCAGACTTCAGTCTCTATAATCGGAGGTCTAGTGAAGCCAGACGTAGTCTCAGTGGAACAACCGACGATTAGAGAGACTGAAGCTTTCGGTCTAGATCTAGATCTAATATATTAATTTAGGCCTAGATCTAGGTCTAACCAGATTTTTAAAAACAATCCAAATATTATTTTCTCATTGACATTAAATAAAAGAGCAGTGAACATTATCCCAACTAATGGAAAATTTCCTTTTGCAACAGCCACCTAAAATGACAGCATCCCCATTAGGGTTAGACTAGTGATAGGGTTATAATAAATAATAATGAACAAATCTTCAGTAATATTCATTAGACTCTATAAGTATCTTCTTCTTCTTCTTCTTGTTCTTCCTCCGCTTTTTCGGAGATCAGCGATCCCATGGGCCGCAAGACATATAACTAAACAGGAGCACAAGGTAAACATCAAGGTAATGGACTGATAGCACTAACCCTAACCCTAATGCCACTAACCCTAACGCCAACGGTTAGCATTCTGTAAATTTTAGGTGGCTGTCGCAAAATTCACAAACTGTCAAACAGTCAAAGTACATGGAAATGTAATCACTAATCAGTTTTTCCTCAACACCAAAAAGAAGAGAGATCACTCATCTCATCACTCATGACATCAGAATCATGAGAATCAGATTCAGAAAGATTTCAAAAAAACATCAAACTCATTCTCAAATGAGCTTTAAATGTCATGGGCGACATATTTTTTGTCTCTACAATTAGGTATGTAAGCAGCTACAATCAGGCCTGAAATGCAATGACAATGTCAATCATGAATTAATTAAAGAAATTTGAAACTCCTGTTTTGACACTGAGCTGCAGCTGATCTGAGCCGAGGCCGCGGCACTCCGCTGCGCGGCGGCTACTCGGGCGGTACGGCTTACCCTTTGCCAAGCCCAAGCGGAATCCATAAACAAATCGCAGATTTCTTCCAACGCTTAACAGTTAAGATTTAAAAAAATAGCTCATTTTCTAAAATATATACATTTAAGACCTACCTTATCAATATAACAGCGGACTAGACTTCGAAATCTTTCTAAACTCATTCTAAAGGACGGTTTATCACTGAAAGTGTAGACAGAAATGACTCAAATAGACCCGCGCATACAAATTTCGCCTTAAAAAAAATGAAATAACCAGATATATTTTTGTGGAGAAAAACTATGGTATCTGTTATACAGTTTTATTTAAAAATCACGGTTAATCGTGTAAAAAGCAGGAGGGGGGGGGGGGGATTGGGTGAAAAACGTTTTTTTTTTCAAGAAAAAGGGTATTTTTTCATTTAATGGTTCTAAATCCTTCTGCATGCGCCAGTTTACGCGTTTCGTGGTATTTGTCTGGCGGCCCTCATAGGTCCAGACCAGGGGGAAAAAAAGGGGGGGGGGTAATAAACACCCAAAATACCCCCCTCGATACGCCAATGGCAAGCAGCTAGTACTGCCCCTTGTCAGTAACAAATCTCAAATCCGCCACTGAAACTGTTTCGTCAATTTATATTTTTCATAACTACTTGGTTCACATTGAATACGCTCAGTCCGCCTCCTTTGCAGCGAAAAAAAATAATATAAAAACTATGTATGATTCAGAAGGAATAGATTAATTTTTGTGACCAGAATTTCTATACCTGCATAAAAATAGCAGCTAAGAGTAAATAGTACATTCGGGCATATGGAAGGTATGCTAATTTTTTTTTTAAAAATGCATGTTAAAGCTACCATAGATTTTTTTTTTTTATGGTCCGCAGCTTCATTTCAATCACACGCCCTCTCCGTTGAAGTGCAAAAAGATAGACAGTAAACATGGACGGAGGCACAGGTAAAATAGACTCTAGTCTACATAAAATTGTCTTAAATTGTTATTTATGCTCTGATCTACTTATAGTCTTTGGTTCTTGAATTGTATATGTTATATCATTGCATTTTATATAGCTTGTTAACAGCATGTCCTGCAACGGTCACTGTCGTGTTGCTCGGGGCTCCGATGCGATGATCGACGTGGAAAATACTCGCGCACGTGGCTGACTCCGCGTGAGTTGTAGCAGAGCTGAATGTGCAGGTACCGCGATGGGTCGGCGAAAGGCTTGTCGCTTTATGTCGGGGTGTTCGTTCAGTGCAGGCGACGTCGTGCATGCCTGGCCAGATCTTTACCTTTTTCACCCGCTTTCACATTCTACTGAATGACTTATGTTGTTCCAGATTAAGCTTAAGTTAAATGTTGAATGTTGAATGTTTTTCTAAATCGGTATGAATTCAATCTTAAAGTTAAATTCCTCTAATTTTTTACATGATTTTTATTTCAAACATGAATTTCAGTGTGAATGTGATTCGGGAATATCTGATGACTTTGTACAGAGACTTTAACATTATGAACGATAAATCCTCTGAGAAGACGGACAACCCATAAAAGAAGACGGTGATTAGTGAACTGAGTGTGGGTATTTTATTACGCGAAATCCTTTTTTCGCATTGCCGGCAGGCGCGTAGGTCTATCCAGAGTTTGATGTTTGGGGGGGGGGGGGCACATATCGATCGAGGTCCAAAAAAGGGGTCTACAAAATTTCAACCCCTCGTAGCTACGCGCCTGATTGGCGGCGCATGGATTGGAAACGTGAAACCCGCCGAAGGCTGAAGAAAAAAAACGTCCACATAAAATGCTGACGATCGCAATCCTTATTTTTTGAAGACGTAATTTCTGCGTTAACGAGGACATCCTCGTTTATGTGGACGATCCTCATTCAAGCATGAGCACCCCACCTCTACTGTCGATACAAAGGGGCCGTGATCATGTTGAAAATTGTAAAATCAAAATAACTTTCAATGCAGGCATGTCTCTTGAGAGGAGGAGTTATTAGAAGTGTCCACGAAAATGCGGACGATCCTTATTTTTTAGGACGCGTCTGTCAGTGTTTACAAAGACGATCCCTGTTTATAATGCGGACGATCCTTATTCTCGGACCAGTTCCCCTACTGGTCAGTAGGGGGCGCTGGTCCGAGACTGAGGATTGTCCTCATAAACGAGGATATCCTCATAGACGCGGACAAAATGCGTCCTCATAAACAAGGATTGTCTGCATTGCTGGTCAGTAGGGGGCGCTGGTCCGAGAATGAGGATTGTCCTCATAAACGAGGATATCCTCATAGACGCGGACAAAATGCGTCCTCATAAACAAGGATTGTCTGCATTGTTGCGGACGTTTTTTTTTTCATCGGCGCTCTGTGGGTTTCGGGTTACGGAACCGCCCGCTGGCAATGCCAAATTTCGATTCACCAGGGGAAAATAACCCTAGTTGACCGTCTTCCCAAGGATTTATTGCTCATAATGTGAAGGTCTCTGTACAAAGTCAATGTAAAATGCATCAAGAAAATCATCCCGGAATCCGTTTTTTGCATCGCCAATGTGCCGATCAAAATATGGAACATCTGTTTTTTTGCAGACGATCCTTGTTTTTGAGGACGCATTGGTCCGCGTTTACAAAGACGATCTTCCTTTATGAAGACGATCCTTATTCTCGGACCAGTGCCCCTACTGCTGGTAAAGCTAAAAGGGAGGGGAGATGGATCATGGAGGACGATAGGAGATAAATGTAGACGGTTCACAACACCTCCAGTTTAAAATTGTTTCAAATTTATTTCACAATAATGCTTGTAAAATGTTTAAAATTTACCTTTCCTTTGTATTTTTTCTCTCCCTTAAATAGGATCAAGCAAGAAAGCCAAAAAGAGCAAGGAATCCAAATCACTTGGGGTAAGACTAAATTTATTTTATCCCTAAAGTTTAATTGTTATGTTTTTTTAAATTACTAAACTGGCATCTATTCGATGCCTATTTTGTTATCTGTTGAAAGTCTTAATTCAGGATTGATCCTAAGTATTAACCAACCCCCTGTAAAATACATTAACAAGGATTGTGTGCTGCAGTGATAACAAGTTTCCTTAAATTTCAAGCCATTTGTGATAAGCTACCTGAATTGTAAGCTGTAAAATTAGTTTGCTTCAGGGTAAATCAATGAGCAATTCAAATATACAATCTGATTTGTCATTGAATAAAAGAAGTTAATTGGTTTTTGAAAGATGCTCAACTTTGACTCGGATATTTTACATTAATAGAAATCTTTATATTGTTGTACATGCCCTGTAGAACCACCTGCTCAAAGATTTGCAGTTAAGGTCAACCAGGGGCCAGTTTCTTGAAACCTCATGAATTAGATTTGTGAACATCCTATCTTAATGTGTGATAAAATCTATTACATGTTTGTATTGGATGTTCATGAACTGAGACTTGTGATGGTTTCAAGAAACTAGTCCGAAGCCCAGAATCACATAATTTGGACTGTGTTTTGATTTATTTATCTATCTAATAGGAAAACCTAAAATAAATTTCATCTCCCTTATTACAGGATATTCAACATGAGGCAGATTTCCTGATCAAACCGGAATCGGCAGCGGCCAAACTTGAGACAGCTCACTGGCCTCTTCTGCTCAAAAACTATGATAAACTGAACATTAGAACGGGGCACTACACTCCGCTACCTAATGGCTGCTCACCACTCAAAAGGGAGATCAAGGAATATGTTTCGTGAGTATGAGATCTAGCCTTTCTTGCAACGGATGACTGGAGCAAGATGTATCAACCTACTTGACATCAGTGACCAAAAGTCTTTTTCGCTTGTTTGATGGGCAAAGAAAAGCAGTATTTATAATCCCAAATCCCATATAGGAAATGGGGAGGGAAGGGGTGAGAATGGTCGTACATCGAGTCTCTTTGGCACCAAATTAAGAAAAAACCCTAAGTAGGTCATGCCGAAACTGGACAACAACCCCACCCACTTCACCTATTTACAAGTTAGTTTGTAGGAAACTACTATTTAGTGTAATCAATTACATAATTAGAGTGGTGCCAAAGAAAATTATCGATATTTACATTATATTGTCAAAATATGAGAGGAAAACAATATTCAGGTTCAATTTATTATTTCTTGCCCTAAAATTGTGGCTAAACTTCTTTTTGACTGCTGATTATTATTCTTTCAGGAGTGGTTTCATCAACCTTGACAAGCCGGCGAATCCATCGTCTCATGAGGTCGTATCATGGGTCAAGAAGATCCTTCGGGTCGAGAAGACAGGTCACAGCGGGACCCTTGACCCCAAGGTCACTGGATGTCTTATTGTCTGTATAGAACGAGCCACACGATTGGTCAAATCACAACAGAGTGCAGGTACTACCAATACCAATAACAATAGATAATAGATTAGACTTCTATAGAGCTTTATAAATACAAAAAGTTTCCAAGTGCTTTACACTGTAAATTAGTAGAAAATAATATTCGAAGTCATATTGTGAAAAATAACATCAAGTACTAACAGTAAGTAATGACATTTACAGATTTACATTCGTAAACTGTATCAGGTCAAATACAAAATAATCTTAAGTGGAAACAAATGTTAAGCATATATACATTTTAACTTTTAAATTTCATTTTAAAGGTAATAGATGTTGAATCTTCAAACTTTGATGTTTGAAGTCATCATGAATTTGTATTTTTAGTAAAGATAACAAAAACGTGTCTAGTCAGGTCAATATGATTCATGTTCATAACTTCTAAGAATGCTTCAGGCATGGATTAATCTTTTTCCATGGAATATTTCAAAATCCCCTAGATAAATGGCAACTACTATTTCCCTCATTAAATTGACCAATTATTAAAATGTCCGATTCTTAATGGAGTAGATCAAAAGAGATTAATTCCAGCAAGAAATTTGCTTTTGATTACTAATCAATTTATTTAATTTGATATTTATATTGATTTGTTAAGGGGTAATTAATCTTTGTGATCATTAATTACCTGTTTTGACATGATACCCCTTGTTTGTCTGTCTATAGGCAAGGAATATGTCTGCATAGTCAGGTTACATGATGCGATTGAGAACCAGTCCAAACTAGCAAAGGTGAGATATTCTGCAAAAGTGATGTTTTTCCCCTCTAGTATACACTATCTCAGATATCAACGCTAAGTAAACCAATACTGCATCATTGTATGCATATTTTGGATAACTTAAGAGCAGATAACATGAGAATGTGTAGGTTTTGTTGTCCTCTCCGCATAGTTAAATTTACAAATATGTACACACTTATAAGACATTACAGATTATTGATTATGGAGTGCTAAAAATTGGTTGATTGAAAATAAATTCAGTCATATTCTATCATCAACCAATAAATTCTATTCAATTGAAGGAATTTACATAAAACTTATCATTATTAAAGAAGTGCTAAATTTGATTGGTTGAGAATGCAGGAAAAGACTATTCAGTCCTATATTGTTATAGATTGGTTGGTTCTATTTTGAGGAACCTCAAAATGCAGAATGTTTAATTCATGTAGTTGCTATTTGATTGTGAGTGTATAATAATGGTTGTATTGTATTTGAGCGGATAATATCTTGTTCCTATATGCTCGTGTTATTCTCCTTTTATAATCTGGTACATGAAGTAATGTTATTTAAAGTGTTTCAATTATACTTCATACTAGTGCTGTAGTCAAACGTTTAACCGTCCGGTATCCGACCGCCCATGGCGGATTCCGTTTTCAATTGGACGGTTTCGTTTACCCGTTTTTTTTTTTTTTTTTTTTTTTTTTTATTTATTTATTTATTTATTTTTTTTAAATATATTTTTTTTAAGTTTCGATTTATGCCCCTACACCTGGCACTATGCCTGGCAATGTCTCCCAGCTCAGTAATCTGTGTGTTAACTCACCACTCTAAAACTAGAACAACACTCCAATTTGTCTGTCATCTTGATTTGAAAGTAATCTTTGTAATAGATCTCAATATGTAATTTATAATAATAATTCATCCAACTTTAGCACATGGCCTACCACAAGGTTCTATCCTAGGTCCTCTACTGTTTTTACTTTACATTAATGATCTTACACATTCCTCTAAAATCGACATTGTTACTATTATTTATGACAAGTTCACAAGCACAAATGAAATTCCTTCCCGCTTTTTCACACGGACCTGGCTTGCTGCCGACAGAGTCGGTGAAGAAAAAAAAAAAAATTAAAAATTAAAAAAAAAAAAAAAGTTTTTTTATTTTTTTTTTATTTTTTATAAATAAATCGTTTAACCGAAAACCGTCCGGTTTTGACTGGCGGTTAAACGGAATTGGAGATATCCGTGATGTTACAGCACTACTTCATACATTGTGATGGTGTTTTGTTTGTATACTCATTTTAGTGATCCAGTACAAATGAGCTGTGATAAAATATTTGTTCTTGTTGTTGCTTTGACAGGCTATTGAGACACTGACAGGAGCACTGTTCCAGAGACCACCCTTAATATCAGCCGTCAAACGACAACTCAGAGTGAGAACAATCTACGAAAGCAAACTCATCGAATACGACCCACAAAGACACTTAGGTATGAATGAGACATACACAATTGAAAGTATATGGTGATCTTCAAGCATTTCCAAAATTCTGAATTTGAATTTCGCCCTTCAAAAAAGTTCTGGTAATGCTCATGTTTGTTGTCACTGGTTTATCTGAAAATTTAATTAGATTTTTAATGGTCAGCTCTTTTATTAAACTGTCATTGTTTCTTGTAATTTCTTCTCCTCTTTCAGGACATGTCTAATATCCCTCACTTGCACCTTATTTGAAAAACGGACATTTTCTGTATGTTCACATTGTTGGCAAGTATAATTTGTATCTGGGACTTGCGGGACGAGTATGAAACTGGAAAGAACATTCCTCTATACACTGAACCTACCCCTCCTAATGCTGTCCTTCATCCTTGACTTGTTTCAGGTATTTTCTGGGTGAGCTGTGAAGCAGGAACATATATCAGGACACTGTGCGTCCATCTTGGACTCCTGTTAGGGGTAGGAGGTCAAATGGCGGAACTCAGGAGAGTAAGATCTGGTATTCAGTCTGAAAAGGCAAGTGCACTGGTGTTTAATTGTAAGGTCACAATATGAATGTGCATAATTGTTGCCTAGTCTGTAGAGTCTTACAGAACTGATTTGTTGGTTGTGTATTTATGTTTTCATCCAGCATTGTCCCAGTAATAGGAAATAATCCAAAGTGAGATGTTTACGGTCCTACCGATGTTGGAATTGGAAGTTTTTGCAGGCATGCATTTCTCTTCAACTATTACCAATGGTCCATTGCAAAGAATGATGAATACCAGATTCACTTTGAAGCAACATGCTTATACCTCTTATTAAATTCTTATCATAAAACCGTAAAACCGGAACTAACCCTATACCCCTAATCGGAGTCAGGCTAGCTCGGACCGGAGACAGCTCAGCCCAGCTTAAAAAACGGTCCGTTTGTGCAGGTTTAGGGTTAGGGTAAAATAACAAAAAATGATGGTTTATTGCAGCGCGGTCAAGTTGTCCCCAGGTCCGAGCTAGCCCGGATCCCCCTAATCCTAAGCCACACCAAAACCATCGAAACACTATCCCTTGACCTATTGTTGTGTAGTATCGTCCCAAAACCCAGTAAAGTACCCTCATATTTGAGATGCACTTAAAAGCCAACTTTATATCTTTATAATCCTTCCCCATAGAAAGACCAAGTGCATCCATAATCTCCTTCCCAGGAATTACCACCACTGTTATGTTTAAGCCCATACATAAAACTACGGAGTAGTCCATTGTCTTGGCGGCTCTCATTCATGTCTTTGTCCCTTTGACACAATGTAACCTACCCTCATATTACTTGTATCCTTCTGGATAAATATTACATGTTCTGGCTTTCTAGGAGGGGTTGAGTTTTGATCACCATTAGATCAAGACCCTCTTTCTAGCTGGCTCTCTCTTCATCTTGTGTTTTACATATGTGGAAGTTCGTAATGATGTGACCGATTTGAGTCTCCAAAGTTTGGAGATAATAAATACTCTTGATATGACTACGGAATTGCTAGCCTCTCCTTGCTTCTTTATATTTTATGTACCTCTCCTACTGCCAATAACTCAATACACCGATCCCAAACACGACATGTTGGGATCGGTGTGTTGAGTTATTGGCGTTGGGAGAGGTACATAAATATAAAGCAGCAAGGAGAGACTTGTAATTCCGGTGTCATATCAAGAGTATCGGTGTGTTAACCCTATCTTAACTGGGCTATTTCAGACCAGGTTTTTACTGGGGGGGGGGGTCAATTTGACCCCCCCCTAAGATCTCGGCCGTTTCACCGCCGATCGCCGCGAAAATTTGCATGCATGTCAAGTGAAGTGTATAGAATACTATGGTAATTTCAAATTTTTGAAAAATTCCCTCATTTGCATATTTATGGTAATTTATGCAAATAAGGTCATGAAATTCACATTTCTGCGCATAAATCATAGATTATTCATATTTAAGTATTCTTTTTCACTACATATATTTAATAGACCATTTGGAATAATAGTACAACACAAAAAATTGGAAGAGCCAGGTTATTCCTTATGTTATCTCTTGTTTTTATAATTTCTTATGTATTTCATTGTTTTTTTAACTTATGTATTTTATCGTTTTTTTTGTTTTATTTCATTTATAACTACAATTCAACTATTTTGACCCCAAAACAAACATCTAAACTTTAAACAAGACTGAATAACCAATGTTTTATCTATTTTTAGGAAAAATGACTTTTACATATGTTTTGTACACAAATCACGAAAATGAGCAATTTTCTGGCTGACATGCAAAGACAAAAGGTCATGTGACCTTGTAACCGTAGGTCCGATTTTCGAAAAAATTGTTTTAAAAGATGCGTAAGACTCGAAAGTAAAAAGTCATGAAAGGAAAATTTTATATCTGCCGCGGTTTCGGAGCAGTCGCGAAATTTCTACAGGGGGGGGTCAAATTGACCCCCCCCCCAGTTGAGATAGGGTTAAGTTATTGGCAGTAGGAGAGGTATATACAATGAAGAAGCAAGGAGAGGCTAGCAATTACTGAGTAATATCAGAGTATTTATTATCTCCAAACTTTGGAGACTCAAATCGGTCACATCATACAAACTTCCACATACTAAAACACAAGATGAAGAGAGAGCCAGCTAGAAAGAAGGTCTTGATCTAATGGTGATCAAAACTGAACTCCTCCTAGAAAGCCAGAACATGTAATATTTATCCAGAAGGATACAAGTAATATGAGGGTAGGTTACATTGTGTCAAAGGGACAAAGACATGAATGAGAGCCGCCAAGACAATGGACTACTCCGTAGTTTTATGTATGGGCTTAAACATAACAGTGGTGGTAATTCCTGGGAAGGAGATTATGGATGCACTTGGTCTTTCTATGGGGAAGGATTATAAAGATATAAAGTTGGCTTTTAAGTGCATCTCAAATATGAGGGTACTTTACTGGGTTTTGGGACGATACTACCTTAGATGAGATAAAGACATTTAGATAACCTGTCGTATCAAACTCTTTCTATCTGCAGGAAGCTCTGGTGACAATGCACGATGTCCTAGATGCCCAATGGGTTCATGATAACCATAAAGATGAAGGTTACCTGAGACGAGTCATCAAGCCTATGGAAGCTCTACTGACAGGCCATAAGAGGATAGTACTCAAAGACAGCTCGGTAAGTAGAGAGTAGCTGAGAGTAGTTCAGTAAGTCCTCAAAGATAGCTCAGTGAGTAGATAGTAGCTGAGAGTAGTTCTGTATGTCCTCAAAGATAGTTCAGTAAGTGGGTAGAACTTTTGGGCAATGGGTATGTGACACTATAAAGACGAGAATAACCTAAGATGAGACATAAAACAATGGAAACTCTACTAGCAGGCCACAAGAGAATAGTACTCAAAGACAGCTCGGTGAGTTGGTAGATATGATCAGTCTTGATACTCTCTTCAGGTTATGCAGTAGTATTCTGTCAGTTCTTTATTCTGCAAATTTTAGCACTTATCAAGAACAATTTTGGGCCTGAATCTCATGAGCAGCAGCCAAAGGTTGTTAATGCTCTGTATTTAAAACAAGCTTCTATTTCATTCAAAGGAAAATGATTGGTGTGGGTGTAATCATTTTAGATTTGATGGGATTATATTGTTGAATCCTTTACAGTAGTACATTAACACAATCATGGTGTATCTCCTTCAACAAGAATTATATTCAGTTTTTTTTTGTGTGTGTTCATTTTAGTGCCTTCTGGTGTAGATCGTTTACACTTTTTCTTTGGTCCTCACAGGACATAATCTGATAAGTGGTACTTCCCTGTAGAGCTTCTGTATTTTCAGCTGGACCATAAGAATTCTACCATGCAAGTGCCATATCTTTACTATTATAATATGGCTCTGTTCCCTACCTTCCTATCTTCAGGTGAACTCTGTCTGCTATGGTGCCAAGGTCATGCTCCCTGGTGTCCTCCGCTTTGAGGACGGCATCGAGATGAACTCCGAGGTCGTTCTGATGACCACCAAGGGAGAGGCCATCGCCCTGGGCATTGCACTGATGACCACCTCTACCATGGCTACCGTTGACCATGGTCTGGTTTGCAAGCTAAAGAGGGTCATCATGGAGAGGGATGTGTACCCCAGGAAATGGGGCCTCGGACCAAAGGTACGTCTTGCAGTGAAACACCATGATCATGGTTCATTCCATTCTTTCATTTATCCTTTTTGAAGGCATGGAGGTGGAATATAAGGTGTCTTCCCACTGAAAAGTTTCCATTTGCAGTATGCTTTGTTGTGCATAGATGAAGTATAAGAGCTTTGGTTGGGTTGAAGATCAGGTTAGGATTAAGGTCAGATTAGGATCAGGTTGGGATTAAGGTCAGGTTAGGATTAAGGTCAGGTTAGGATTAAGGTCAGGTTGGGATTATGGTCAGGTTAGGATTAAGGTCAGATTAGGATCAGATTAGGATTAGGATCAGGTTGGGATTAAGGTCAGGTTAGGATTAAGGTCAGGTTAGGATTAAGGTCAGGTTGGGATTAAGGTCAGGTTGGGATTATGGTCAGGTTAGGATTATGGTCAGGTTGGGATTAACGTCGGGTTTATAGGATTATGGTCAAGTTAGGATTAAGGTTAGGCCTTGTCTTGGGTGACTTCATCCAGAGTAAAAGTTGAAAATGCAGCTAGTATGAGAAATAGCAATTGTCATCGTATTGTTGTACAATCTACTTATCTATAAACACCGTAGGGAATTCATACTTAAACTCTGCCTATGGGGCGAAAGGACATAGCTATAAATATTGTTGAAAGAGGTACTCTTGAAATATTGCATGCGGTTCATGTTTAATGGAAATTAACAGTTGAATTAACTGGAAGAGTCTGTAAGCAGGGGGGATAGTAGGCACTAACCACCCCCCCCCCCCCCCTTGAGTAAAAAAAATATATTTTAGGAAAAAAATGGCATACAACATTCTCTGCCTTTTGAGTAAGAAAATTGGGGAAAATCAGGAAAATAGGGGTAAAATTGGGAAGAAAAAAATGGGAAAAAGATTTAAATCCGGTAATTATCAGGCCTGAACACGAGATATTGTGAGACATTCTGAGCTTATGGTTTATGTTTCCCTCGTCTATCTTTGAAACACCTTTTATGTTTTGCATCATTGTTTCATTTTGCAGGCGAGCATGAAGAAGACGATGATCAAGCAAGGAAAGCTGGACAAGCACGGCAAAGCAAACGCAGAAACTCCCAAAGACTGGATCAAAGGCTACCAAGATTACAGGTCAGTAACCAGTAAACCTCTTCACACATGTATTCACATGTATGGCTGCTTCTCTGAGAGCCTTGTAACAAAATCTTATACTTGCATGTTAAAGGGGCTGAAGCATGACAAGACGCTAAACCGAAGCGTGAGAAGAACTTTGGTCAGTTAATCAAGTCCATTCGTTTACGTGCGGTTGTCCAAAAGAAGTTGTAGATGGCGTTAACCAGTCTTTGCCATGCTACACCCCTTTTAAGAGTGTCAATAATCAGGATTAAGTTGCATACATTATTGTTGTTATGTTGGCATACTCTCTCTAGCTTTCACCGTTGCCAGAACCCAACCCTCTCTTTAGTTATGGAGGTGCTGTGGTGTAGTGGTTCATTCACTTGACTCTCAATCCAAGGGTTGAGGGTTCGAATCCCAGCCCAGCACTAACATCCTATGGCAAGACAAATTTGCCACCCTCCACCCAGGTGAAAATGTGTACATGATGTGCTAGAGCAATTCATAGCTATGACTGGGGTGATGATGTAAGAACGCAACACAGTACGATGGACATGTGTTATATAACTATAAGAAGCCACCATTGATATTATTTGAATTAATATAAACTAATTAAGCTCTACGTGATCTTGTCATTCCCTACAGTGTGAAGAAGGAAGAGGCCAAGCCAGAGGAGGATAAGTCTGCCATGGAAACACCCGTCAAGAAACGAAGGAGAGAGTCCAGTACGTCCAGCACTGAAGCCGCTCCAGTCACGCCGTCTGGGGACGCGTCAGCAAGCAAAGAGAAGAAGAAGAAGAAGAAGGAAAAGAAAGCTAAGGGAGAAGCAGTAGAGGAGGAGGAAGAGATGGAGACATCGGTTGTAGAGGTGAGATGTGACACAAGTTTCTTTCTATTTATTGATGAGCTGTATTTATTTATTTGACGTGGGACCTTTGCCTATACTTGATTATCTCTTGAAGTGCTAATTACCCAGTCATCAGTGACTCTAAGGTAAAAACCAGTTTTGGAAACGCCCTCTCTCAAAAAATGAAATGGAAGCTCTTATTACCAACCATGTGAAAGAATATGTTTTGACTAAGACGTGATCATACAAATTTTGCAGAGAAACCGCCTGCTAATTGATATATTTGGTAAATTATTATATCTATTTGGACCTGATAGATATAATGCACGTGTAGCGCACGTGTGGCGGTAGTCCTATATATATCTTTCTGTGTACAGTGCTTGTAGCTGTATCAAGACTGGGCCAAATTTCTTATCATTTTGATGATTCCAGAACCTTGCAGTACACATCAATACTTATATTCTAGATGATCAACCTTTTCTGATCGATTCCACAACGTTTCTTTCACAATGCAATTGCATGACCATTACTGGCCTTTATCTTTTACAAGCTGTGTGTGGTTCGTACTGCCCAAATCGTAACATTGTATCCAAAAATGTTGGACTTCAATCATCTTTTTTTCCCTTAACATTTTAGACACCGAAAATCTTGTATTTAAACACAAGAAGAAGGGTTTGTTGTAAAGTTGGATGTTGGTGAACACTGTGTATCACAGAAAATTATGATTGAATACTTGTTTCATGAAATTTTGATTATTAAGTCCACAATCGAGATTTAAGTGGAATAAATAACTTGCCAAGAATGACAGAGCTGCTGCTCGACATTGCTTTATAAGCTGTATTTAATTGATTTGATCTGGGACCTTCCCCTATTCTTGGTTATCTCTTGCAGCTAACAATTCTTTTTGTATCATGTTTTGTTTTTCTCCACTTCAGACACCCAAATCAGACAAGAAGAAGAAGAAGAAAAAGAAGGTGGAAGCAGAGGAGGAGGAAGCAGACGAATCGTTAGCCGAGGTAAGAATCACTTCAAACATTTGTTTATCAGTTGAAAAATCTAGGACTATTTGTTTTGTTGAGATTAAATTGTTCAGGAATTGAGTAGGAATCCATCAACGAGTTGACTTTTATCATATTGATAAAATATTATGCCTCACTGTAATAATAATTATATATTAACAATATTTATAAAGGGCAACATATACATCTCTAGAGATACTCAAGGCGCATACAAATAATTTAAATTTATATTCAACATACTTCAGATTTAAGAAATATTAAATGCTAACTTGCATGTAAGTTCACCATGGCACCTTAATACAATTTTATAGATTACACAACTTCATGATGCCATGGCACATACAATGTGGCACAGTGTATGTGTAATCATGTTGGTTAGTTATGATATAAACGGCATAAATCCATATTCTCTTTTGCATGTCTGTCTTTCATCCACACTTCTACAAAGAACATCTTGCTCTCATGCATTTTTATTTTCTCTCAATTCAGACGCCTAAGTCAGAGAAGAAGAAGAAGAAAAAGAAGATGAAAGTTGACGAGGAAGAGGAATTAGAGGAATCTGTAGTAGAGGTAAGGTTCATGGTGAAATATTTTTTCTCTTGGTCCAGGGGGGTGTTTCACAAAGACTAAGATCAACTATAAGTTGGACTTAAGTACGACAGGCCATTCATGCCACTGTTTTCTCTCACCATTTACCCTCACCAATTACTGGCATTTGTCTCTCAAGGGACGTTCAAATCATGGTCACAAATCTACAGAACTTACTAATTTTGATGATTCATTATTGAAGGAAAAAATATTATCTAAAGATCATAATGGTGAGAGCAACCAGTGGCATGAATGACCTGCATAGTTACGTCCAACTTAAAGTTGATCTCAGTCTTTGTGAAACACCCCTCTAGTCTCTAGAAGACTCTCTAATTAGGTCATACGCCTAACCACAGGGATACATCGTACTAGATAATAAACCTAAAATGTAGTCTCATTAATCACCATCTGTGGTGATAAGATGGACCAAACAGTGCTTGTGTTCGAAATATGCTAACTTTGTCTAATACAGGAGGCAATTTAATTTTGATGGTATTTTGAAAAGATGAAATATGTTTATGACCAGACAGTGCCATAGAAAGGTGCATTGTAATCTCTGTATAGAGTAGTGTAGTTTCAATTTCATTCAATTTATTGGTCCAAAAGGAAATTCATTTCAAATAACTGCATTAAATGATGAACGTCAGTCCCACAGTTGTCTCCTAAGCAGTGACAGAATAGGCATGGATGCCAAGAGCAGAAGGAAAAAAATGACTGTTGACCAATATAAAGTGTAGTGCTACATTTTCTAGATATCATCAATTATGCTATAGATTTTGGAAGACCAAAAGAAAGTTACTTCTCCACAGTAATTGTCTTTGGTTCTAACCGTGACAAGCAATATCCTGTTGCTAATATTTGAAAATAATATTAATAATAATAATAATATTTAATTTTAATAGAGCGCTTAATACAAATGTCTCTAAGCGCTTTACAAATATACTATTATCCGGTCATTGATTTCTTTTTCTTGTTTTCATTGTGCATTGCAGACTCCTACATCAGAAAAGAAGAAGAAAAAGAAGAAAAAGAAGGACAGAGAAGAGGATGACGACTGAGAAGAGTTCTTTTTATTAACTGTGCCAGAAGGGGTTCATGACCCACCCCCCCCCCCCCCTCCCCCTCCCCCTTCCTCCACCCCTCCCCTCCATTTGAAAGATTCCTGGGTGATCATGGACCAGCTGCCCCTGACGGCCCCATGAAGTTAAAGTACATGTACTGACGTAGTATTGACTGTTCGTCCATCATACAAAGGACACCGTGGAATGAGAACTTGTATCATAGTGAAACCCAAAATGGGATGCCTGATCAAATGGCACTTATTTAATTGGACAAATGAAACACTGTGATATCTATATATATATATTTTTCTCTCTCTCTCTCTCTCTCTCTATTTCTCTTTTAGTTGATCAGGTCAAGTAAAATTGACAATAGCCTTAAGAAAAGTAATTTTCCTTTGCATGAGTCCACTTTCTTTGTTATTTTAAATCTGTTTTAATTGTATAGCTCTCTCTAAGGTATGGTAGGGTCTTTGGAAGATTACAAATGGTTTGTGTGTGCATTGAGCCAGATGAGTATTTACACTGTATTCACAAGCACAATTCCATTGCTCTCTCTCCCTCTGTCCATTCCCAAATAGTTTGGTTGGATTCTCGAG
>JAVYIG010009555.1:0-77107 GCA_035222895.1 Strongylocentrotus droebachiensis
TCATAACCATAATCATCATCATCATCATCATCACCACCATCATCACCATCATCACCATCATCATCATCATCATCACCATCATCACCATCATCACCGTCATCAGTACAATGAGCTCTTCCCCGATTACTATACATCATCATTATTACCATTGTCACTCTCTATACATCAATATCATACCATTTTTACTTTGATATACTTTCATCAAGAACATATTGGACGTAACATCCCCTAATCTTGTTTTCCTTCTATTTCTAATGTCTCCATCATTTAAGTAACAATTACATTTACATAGCAAACGAAAGATGCTAACAGGTAACCTGATTATGTGTATAAGGGTTTGTAAACATGGTAAAACTTATTAATACAAAAAAAAAATATTCTAATTCTTAAAAAAGGGATTATATTGTGAGTATGACTTTTGTTGTACAAACCTTGACTAACTTTTGGGTACTTTTCGTAAGATCTGGATTTGGAAATCCATGAAATTGTGCTTTATTAGCTGTGTGAATCAATCAATGTAAAACTAATTATTTCAACACGACACAAATCAAGTCCTATAATTAACTTTTGAGAGAATGTATCTCTTCGTTATACTCATGTCTTAACTTTTTAATTAACCTACATAACGGTGTAACTTGGTTAGCCTCTTAGTGGTTTCTTAATGTTTAACCAGATTTAATACTTTCCACCCTTATGTTACTCCTGAAACTATCTCTAATTTTCACATTCTCTTTCTTTAATAGAATCCTGTGGACGATTCGAACGCGGAACAGCCTTCTTCTGTTCTTCAAAACGAAGAAGTTCTCTACTAAAGATTATAACACTTAATCTGATTTAACTTAATACAATCTTACCTTCGGATACACTTTTCTATACCATTTACGATTTTGCAGCATCGGGAACAAATGTTACATGTGTTTTTACAATCGTGTATAATTGGGTTTTTTAAACAAAATTTCATAAGTATTTTAGGAAATATTTATGGTTTACTTTGATCTTATTCCAATAAGAAACGGTCTCTTCAATCTATGTGACTTACTTTTCAAATGTGATCAGGGCATCTAATATCTGCACTGTCTTACACCCCCTCCCCTCTCCCCTTGTTTTTATATTTTGGGAAAGCCATGATATTTAAAAAGAAAGAGACGGCGTACAGACATTTTTTTCTTTTACGGAATTAAGCTGAATTTAATTTCATTATCGCAGTATCTATGACTGAATGTACAGTCGATGTGTTTAGATACAATACAGACAATCGAATTTTTGTATATAATAGATGTATACAAGGATATTTCAGAACGCAATTAAAATTGCTTTTTAAAATTTGTCATGTTATTTCGAAACGTTTTCATTCAACTTGTAACGATGATTTTTTGTTTTAATTATTAAAACAAGGAATAGGAAACGATTTTGGGTCTTGTAACTATATCCTTTCATACGGTTATTATCTATTCAAGGTTAATAACTAACAGGTATAATTGATGTTCTTAGAAAACCACACAACTCAAAACAGTTCTTGTAGAATGATATACCTAAATGCCTTATATTATTAACAATAAATGACATAAAAACTAGCATGGTAAATTTAAGATGTGTTTAATGTGGTACTTTGGAACAATGGATTCACATCATCATTCAAACTTGTTATTAATTTATTCATTCAGCATGTAAATATAGTTTTTAATCTGTTTTATACAAATAATGATTTTTTTTGTTTTGTTGTAAGTATACTTATATTCACGAGTTGCACTTAACATGCTTAATAAGTGAAAGCCTCTACTTGTAAATGGGATGAATATATTTATGTATGTATTGTGTCGAAATAAGATTATTTTCTACTGGAATGACCAATTTTTATTTTCAGTGTATATTTATTTAGCATTTGTAGCTAAAGGTAAAGGGATTCTTGTAGATGAACCAGAGTATTTATGGGGGTGGCAATTGCTATTTACTATCAATAATTTATATATTTCATATCTATACTTGAAGAAGAAAAAAATGTGCCAAGTTTATTACACGCAGAAGGTGTTTATTTCAAGAATTGTATATAATTTTTGTATCCGGAGTTGAACAGAGGATTCAATAATAAAATTCTTAAGAATTAATATTTGGGAGAATATAAGCCTAAAAGATTTCAAACCATTGAAATGGCTGAAGTCAAATTAAATATGAATGCAATACAACGTTTTTTTTATTTATAAGTATACTTTTGTAAGTTCATTCTTTTGTTTTAAAAGAATTGTTGAATTTAAAACATCAACTGTTTAACGAAAGAAAGATATGTTACTGATTAAATGTGTCACTTACTTTAGGGAAGCGCCTCAGTATCCATGACTAGGGTGTGATGTCCCAGGCTGGAAAGATTTCGTCACTCTGCGGAGCACGAGGTACGCATCCATGATTGTATGGAGAAAAGCAAGGACCTTATCATCTGGGTAACAAAGGTTTTCTGCATGTCCTTCCTCTCTTCTCGGCTGGTACTCGTAAACATCATAAACAGATACAAGGTGGACCAAGTTCACTCTCTTCTTAATATATGTCATTGATTTGAGGAGCTTCAAGTGTCAACGGGGTCAAGCTTTGTAGTCTATATACATTACTAACACTCTGTAACTCAATGAATACACGAAATGAGTAGGTGCGGTTGCTCAGTGGCCTAGTTACTGGGAGGTCCCGGGTTCGAAGCTCAGCCGATGCTCTAGAGCTCTTTGGTAAGGCATTAATCTCCATTACCAATTCCCTCGGAGAGGACTTAAAGCCGTTGGTCCCCTGGTTGCTTACTACAAGCATGCACACGCTTTAATATCAGTTAGGTAAAACCAACCAACTAACTAACCAAATGAACAGCTGATGAATCCAGAGAGAAAGAGAGAGAGAGAGAGAGAGAGAGGCGGAAAGAGGGTTATGTTTAGCCACCCTTGAGTCTTACAAATTATTGGCGTAAAAAAATGCCTTATCTTAATCGTTGTGCATTTGGATAGAACGTTGAATCCGAAGAATTGAAGACGGATGGAATCTAGTATTACCATGGTGACAGTTAACATTTAAGTTTAATGGTCTTTATTTAGTCCGTATGCAAAATCAGGCTTAGGTATTTCGTACGAGAAAACTTTTTATTACAGTATAAGAAAGACATTTTAAATTTGTATATCAATCGGTTCTTTCAGCAAAAAATACTAAGAAGGAAAACAAACAAATTCTTAGTTTTGCTGTTTTCTCTAAGACAAATATCTGTGATGTATTCGTTCTAAATTTTGATTACATGTTCTGAAGGACTTATGTTCATTCATGTATTATGTGTGTCACCCTTGCCCCTTCATGATTCGGTATAGATTTGAATTACCAATTTACCAATTATCTTCTTCTTTTTTTGGGTTATATTCAAAGAAATCTACATGTATGTCGCGTTGCCTATTAAACTGCAGTACTGTAAAAACTTGGTCTTGCCAAAGTTTAGAACGTAGAAATAAATGAACACGATGTACTTTAATAATAAGTGTAAACGATTAATTGGGAATGATCGGGATAAAAATTTGACAGTTGGGAGTCAATGAATGCGCAACAACTACAAAAAATAGACCATGAAATGAGCTTGTTAAATTTAGTTATGTAATTAATCATTCAATGTTCCTGCTGTGTGCACTTCATAAATCATATTTTATTCTTTCATTTATATTTTGTAATGCACATTCATGTATGTTCCCCGCAGTTCTGTATGCATTAGGTTTGAAATATATATTATTATATGTATTTATCATAATAATGTATTGTGGTTTGATGTAACTACATATCAAAATACACTTGTGTATGTCAAATGTGATATTTTTTATTTTAATAAAATGTCAAATTATTATCTGCTTTTAAAACTGAATGCTTCCTCGTGATTTATACACTGTGTCCTAAACCCTACCTTATTATCGCCTGTCCTATAATCTCACATATTATTTCGTCTGTCATCCCTCTTGACTCCCAATACACACAAATAACACAATAATACACTTCAATTATTGTGGAATAGCCTGACAACGACTACTGAGAGCCGGCCGTTTATTCAGTATGAATGTTTAACAAACATTTCTTCTCGTTTCCTTCACTGGAAACCGTTTCCTTCACTGGAAACCGGACCTATCATGGTCCGGGATAAAAAACCAGAGATAAAACTCAACGAGCATAAAAACTCTGGAAAACCTTATTCAAACACAGTCATGTAACACTGCATGACACAACGCACTTTTATTGTAAATAAAAGTTGTCTCGTTGAAAGCTCAAGCTAGAATGATTCAATTACACACTAATTCATGCCACGCCCTGGTCTCCGTGGCAGAATTAGCTCGCACACCTGTACGAGCTGCCTATGCAAATTACATTCCATCGGGGCACAGCCCCGGACCCAACATAAGTATGCATTCATTAACGATACAAACAACATTTGTCTGCTATACAATCGTACCGTAGACAAATAATATTATTATGTTTCTATTTTTGCACTGTTAGTATATCAGCTTTCTTTTTAGACCTATGAAGCAAATATTTATATGTTTAAATTATTTAGCTGAAGTTAGAAAGTATTTAATTTCCCAATCTCTTATATCATATTACGAATAGATACATGTACATGTATCGTGCGCACGTAGCAATCCCAAGTGTCGCCTTAATCGCCTATAAAGTACTACTATTACCTTGGTTTTAGGGCAGTTGCCTCATGCGCTTAAAGCATTCAAGAAATAAATCGTATTATTACGATGAATTGCTCAATGCATTCTGGCAAATGTATACTGTAATCAATAGATATTCATCGCATTCGTTCACAATTTAATGATTAAAATTTGATGATAAAAACATATCATATGCATGCCTACTTTCAATAATTTTGGCAAGAAACCCCTTCCATAGCTGGAGAAATAAGCAAATTATTGTTTGGAATCTTGGTAAAGGAAACTGTTATTGGATAATACATTGATTATTATTGACATAAATTGGGTGGATGACATATACTTGAAACTGATGATAAGTTAATTGACTGATTGATTGATTAATATTCTTTTTCATCACAGAGCAGTAGAGTATATTCATATAGTACCTGCACTATATAGATTAGTCTTGTTATTATCGATAGGTGATTTGATGGGTTTGTGATGCATGACGGGAGGGGGTAATACATTACTTAATTTATAAATAATCGTAATCATGATTATTTTTCTGGGTAACTATAGCGATAATTCATCGACTATGTCTCCAAGCGCTTTCCATGTATAGTTTTGCCCCTGTCATTGGAATTAGGCATGCCGCATACAAGATATGCATATTATCCACTCCCTGGGAAGCATTCTTGCCTGGCGCCATTTTACAAATGCTCAGAATGTTGAGCAAACTACACACTATGAATATGACGGACAAAGAAAGCGGACAAAATATACAGTTCCTTATTCTACACTCAACAATTGCTGTGGTAGACAAAGGAACATCCCTTCACTGCTATTATGTAAAAATGAGTAGAACAGGTGAATAATCATGTGACACCTGTTCTACACATTTTTACATAATAGCAGTGAAGGGATGTTCCTTTGTCTACCACAGCAATTGTTGAGGGTAGAATAAGGAATTGTATATTTTGTCCGCTTTCTGTGTCCGTCATGTTAATAGTAGGGACTTTTAGAATGAGTGAACGAGAACACGACGAACGCCGACTGATCGTGCGTGTCAACGTACTTAACTGCCCATGTTGGCTACAATTAGAAATCTTTTAGATTGCACTCGACGATATGCATGCAGGAAGTAACACAATAAACATCACGGACAAAGAAAGAGGACATTCCTCATTCTACCCTCAACAAAAGAACATCCCTTCACTGCTAATATGTAAATATGTGTAGAACAGGTGCATGTGACACCTGTTCTACACATTTCAGCATGTAAAGGCGCTTTATAAATGTCAATATGTATGTATGTATTGCATGTACTAGATTTAGGAAAATCAAGGTTGACGCATTCTCGATCGCCGACTGAGACCACGTGACGCAGGCGCAGTGCCTTAAAATGACGTCACACGTTGCAGTCAAAGCTCTTGACGTGCATTTCTAAAAGTCCCTAATGACAATTACGTTCACACGCTACAGGGCGCCCTGTGTACACGTGGGTGGAGAGTGGCAAATGTGGGTTAACGTCTTGCCAAAGGATGTTACTGCCAGGCTGAAATGTAATCCTTCAACCTAGGATTAAAAGTCAAGTGAATTAACTACTATATGACACCACGATACATCCATTTGATAGGTATTAATGCATGATATTGTTGGATGAAGAAAAATGAATTGATACGTAACTGAGAGAGGAATTGGTTGATCGATTTATAATGTGGGTTATGACCGATTGTATATTTTTGCTCCTCTTGTATACAGGTGTGTGTGAGTGTACGTGTGGAAACCCGAGTGTGAGTTTGTGTGCGTGCGTGTGTGTAGGTGTGTGTATAAAAATTGCGTTTATTGCATATAGTAGAGGTAAACTACAACTCGAACGTAATCGTTATATAAATCTTTGAATTTAATATTATTGCTGCGTAAAGGAGATGTTCATTCTATCTTCATAACAAATAGCTTAATATTTTTTTTATTTTACAATATATAGCTTTCAGAAGTTAACATTGGATTTTGGTTATACATACAGGTATATATAATTAATAAGTATTGATAATAAAATCACAAATCATCGTGTCGCTACAATCTACTTGGACAGACACTTGCATCTTTAAAGGTAATACAAAGTTTTGGGAAATTTTGAAAATTGGTTGGATAGTGAATCTTTACAATTTTGATATATTTGGATGCCCCTTTGGATGTATTATAAGCACTAAAAAAATTAGCCCCTAAAACACTTCTGTTTTCGAGAAAAATTAAATATCAAAATTTACCGGTGCTCCCGGTAAATTTTGATAAATTTCAAATAGCGCCTATTGCCGTACAATGGTAGCTGCGACCATGAAAATCTCAGAATATGTAGTTGAGATATATAATTTATAAACGGGAATAGCTAATCAGTCGATTTTAGTCAAGAAACATTGTTCCATAGCTAAATTAATATCTTGACCTTGAGAGGGAGCTATACAACATAAAGAGTTTATTATTTATAATTTCATAACTTTAGACTCGATTTCAACCGCGACAACGATCAATGTATAGTGTAGGAACGCATAGGCTTCCAATATGTTAATTTGAACCAAATTCATTACCCCATACCAAAACTTTGTAATACCTTTAAGACATATTTATTTAACAACCTAATCATTAAAATCCTTACCAAGTTTTGTCATTTCTACGTATGTGAAAATGATCTCTCCCGATTAACGCTTTTTGAGAATGTGACATGATAAACCTTACATCTATAAATATTTACCAGAGGGGCTACTTCCACCAGCTCATCTTTCATTCTTGAGTAATTAAACACACTAAAACATAAAATTTACAAGGAGTATTAATAATCCAGTTGTTAACTGTACATATATATATATATATACAGTGGCATACGCAGGATTTTTTTCAGGGGGGGGTTTTAAAATCAAAAGGGGGGGGTTTTCCCAAAAAACATACATAAAACATACACATAAAAAAAACTCGAGGGGGGGGGGGGGGGTTAACCCCCAAACCACCCCCCTGCGTACGCGCCTGTATATATATATATATATATGTTGTACACTCGAAGAAACAAGGGTGAAATTGGGATGCAGATTTGCATCCACCTACGCGTATTTGGCAGAGGGTGCTGCTATTGTAGCAGAATTGTACCTTTATTTCATAATGTGTAAAGTTCTCGTTAATATTTATTTTGATAAAATTTCATGAACAGCTCACAATGTTTATTACCACAAATGTGTCACACTCAAATTTAAATCTGTGCGATAATCTTTCAGATGTTCCAAGCAAAGTGATTTTCGCAATAATTTTGAAAAGTGAATATTTTAGTTAAGTTGAGAAAATACACATCATGTTTACATTGTTTAAACCACATTGAGAATTAAAAAAAACAATTACAAACATCTTGGGTAGACACTTACACCTAAATGTATACATAAAGTTAACAACTGAATTATTTGTACCCTTTAATACCAAAGTTTATTTTTTTAAGAATCTGAAAATTATATTTGACCCGATGTATGTTTCTTGATAACGCGACATATCAAAGTTTACAACTAAAAGTATAAAACAAAGCTGCTAATTCAACTAGTCCACCTTATCGTGTACGAAAACCCGAAAAAACATCAACTTTACAAGGGGTTGAATACTTTCGTTGTTATCTTCATATATATAAACATATACAGGGCGTATCATAATAAAGGATATTGAAGTTTAATGACGATTTATATGATCACTACTGATTTCATAATCAAGCATTTTATGTCTGTTGTAAAGGACAGAATGTCCTCTTGTTAATGACACCCCGATCATACTACTACTGTCACAGTTGACTGAATAACAAAGCATTGCTGTCCACCATGTGAAAGGTGCACTGTGCCAAGTTTGATAACATTTCCTTCTTAGACACATAATCCACTCATTGTTCACACAAGCACTAATCTTTAGAATTTATCTGTGAATGCTAACTTGTCACAGTGCACCTTTCACATGGTGGACAGCAATGCTTTGTTATTCAGTCAACTGTGACAGTAGTAGTATGATCGGGGTGTCATTAACAAGAGGACATTCTGTCCTTTACAACAGACATAAAATGCTTGATTATGAAATCAGTAGTGATCATATAAATCGTCATTAAACTTCAATATCCTTTATTATGATACGCCCTGTATATTTATATTAATATATTTATAGAATTGATATTCTATAGCTGTCATAAAGAATTACTTTGACAATATTATATATGCAAGCTATGCTTATTATTATGCAAGTTAACCCTAAAATGTAATGACTTGAAAGGTTATGCGATCATCTTTCAGATATTCCAAGCATAATCACTGTTATAGAGTTCGATACGACTGTATTTTCATAAGTATGGCTCCCCACGCCGGCCTCATGGCGCTTTGTTTAGGTGGTAACCTACGACAGAAAACTGTATACTCTGCATACATCATGCGTCCGTAATTCATGAATATTCACTCTTGCTTACATCTGAAACCTCATTGACCATTTTTCTAGAGTTCAGTAAAGATTTATGAAAGGTTTCATCAGGCGGCACCCAACTACCGCTCCTGAGTGAAAAACTGTGTAGTTTGCATGTAATATACGTGTTTAAGTCAAAGTGATTTATTCTTGAAATCTAGTGAAACAGTTTTTTAGAGTTCGGTAATGCTGTATTTTCATAGGGGTGGCTTCCCACTCCGGCCTCCTGACGATCGATCTTCGTATTTTCATAATCATGTGACCGACTACTATCAGCCGTGCGTGCTCCCGTCATATTGAGTCCGCCGGCATTGATGATATCGATACCGCTGTTGTCAACAAGACCAGGATTCTCCAGTCCTTCGGAGGCATCAAAGGGCTGTTCCTTGATCCCATCCAGGCCGGTGAGGGAGTCGTAAATACCGTGTTGGTCTGTCCTGTCAGGGTTGAGTTTGACAGAGTCGTACAGTGATCCTGGTCTGGACATTTCAATGTTTTCTGGAGGGTGCTCTGGAAACTTGGGACTTCTTCTGATTATCTTCGGCGATGCAGCCTTTGTTTGACGGCGCCTGAAGGAAAACAAAAATATTAAGACCCCCCAAAATGAATAGTATCTGTCATGTGTAAAAACATCTTTAAAGTGATTAGAAAGTCTCACCAAATTTGATTACCATGGCGCCTCGGATTTATCGTTATCAATGGATTGCCGATTACTTTGTATTACCAAAACATAATGGCTATGATATTAATCGATTTTCAATATTCCTTTTACATCAATAAAGCACGTTTCCATTGGACAGGTATCATAATCAAATGATAGTAGTTTAAGGAGAAGAAGTAATAGAAGTAGTAGTAGTAGTAGTAGTAGTAGTAGTAGTAATAGTAGTAGTAGTAGTAGTAGTAGTAGTAGTAGTAGTAGCAATAGTAGTAGAAGTAATAGTAGTAGTAGTAGTAGTAGTAATAGTAGTAGTAGTAGTAGTAGTAGTAGTAGTAGTAGTAGTAGTAGTAGTTGCTGCTGTAGAAGAAGATGAAGAAAAAGAAGAGGTAAAACAATTACCTGTAAAAGTATCAGAATAATCGATAAAAATGTTAAAAACAGTAAAGAGCAATTAAAGTGACTTACTTTCTTCTCAACAAAAGTATAATGATAACCACGAATACAAAGAGAGCGACAAAGGCAACTATAATAGCGATGACCAGTGATGTGGTATCTGAAAGATATAAACATATACACGTAATTTGAAAGTGATGGTATGAGGCCAAACAAACATATCAAAAAGGAAAATCGACTGAACATATATCTGCCTCCAGGACAAATTCCATGTCACGTTTATAAACAAAAGGAGGAAGTTTGAAATTTTTCCTTCTTCATTCTCCTCCTCTTTTCCATTTTCGTGCTTGTTTGGCAGTGCTTGAATGAATGCGGTCCCTCCTTTCCCGGAGTGGGGGGGGGGGGGGTGAAGGGCTGTAAAAGTATCAGACAAATTCCATGTCACGTTTTTAAAAAAAAGGAAGTTTGAAACTTTTTCCTTCTTCATTATCCTCCTCTTTTGCATATTCTTGCTTGTTTGGCAGTGCTTGAATGAATGCGGTCCCTCCTTTCCCGGAGTGGGGGGGGGGGGGGGGTGAAGGGATGTAAAAGTATCAGACAAATTCCATGTCACGTTTTAAAAAAAAAGGAAGTTTGAAACTTTTTCCTTCTTCATTATCCTCCTGGTCTTCTTATTCTTGGTTGTTTGGCAGTACTTACTTAGTTCACAAGAGATATTCGCTGGATTCCAATTGCCGGTGTCAAGACAGGTAATTGTAGGTGGTGTATAGTTTGCAGAGTAGCCAGTGTCACAGGAGAAGGAGAGGACCGCTGCAGTCTGGTAGACCTCTAGGGTGCCGTTGTGGTGAGTGCCTGCTACTGGGGCGGGGACGTTGCAGGAAGCATGAACTGTATTAAGTGGAAGCATTTAAAAGAATGAAAAGAGGATACGGTTTCATACCTGCCAGTTATTTTTGGAAGCACATCCTAGATTATATATAAATATAAAAGTTGGCATAATAATTCTTGTTATGACATGATTGTGACAACATGGCTTATGCTTGATAGATAACGTGTATATATTCTTAGAACTTTAATGACTCATCTTAGACAGGGGTAATAACTGTTGAATCCTCACCTGAAGGTGGTGAGGACCAGAAAGAGAAGAACTCACATATGATGTTTTACAAATTATTTTTTTTACTACCTTTCGAGGCATGTGCTACGACCTGATAACTCCAAATAATACTTAGTAAGGGAAACTGGGAACTTGAATAGAGAGGGGTGATAAAACTAAGAGGTGAATAGGAATGCATAGTGAAGGATGGTCATTTTAAGGGAATAAGCCTTTGTACTGTATCAATATTGCTCTTTCGTGTGGTCTCTGCAGTTACTATTACCCCAGCATCGCCCGGTACCCATTTAGTACACTTGGATCTAAAGGGACAAATGTGAACTGAAGACCAAGTCCAAGGATGTAAGCTCCGAGCAGGATTAAACCCGAGACCTTACGTATGACAGTCAAGGGCGTTTTAACCCTAATATTTCACGGTAAAACGATATTTCCTCGATAAAATGGTAATGAACAATGAAAAGGGGACATTGGTATCAAACCTGCCATCTTACGATCTGAAATTCCAGTTTCTCTTGTTCTTTTTAAAGCAAAACAAAATCAAGCTGCAATTTTCTTGCCTCGTGACTATGGTACAAATCTTTGGAAAAACCTATCACTTGACATATAAAAGTCTCGTCTGTTGCTGTCTAGAAAGTTTTTGTTAACGACTTGTTTTCAGAGCATTTTTTGTATTTGTTGTTATTGTGTGTCTGAAAATAGCACGTTTAGGATTTTTCTTTTCGTAGCTGCGCTAAATAGAATAATCTAATTTGTATGGTTATTTATTAATGGCAACCTTCAGATATTAGTTTGTGATAAACTTACCTTGTTATGAACGATTTGTGTTGTAATCGTTTATAGTGTAGCATTTTGTGTTATTTTCGGTATGTTGTTGTTTTATAAATGTTCTCTTTGCTTCATGTCTTTGTCTCCTTCTTGTGCTATAGATACCTCTCGTTAATATCCCACGCTACTGGCTTTTTAAGATGTTAGATACTTTACATTTTTACAAGTATGTAATAACTCATGCAATTTCTGCGAAACTAAATTTAATCGAACGGAAAATTGAAAATATATCACTGATTACCGAAATGAAGAATGAAAGAAAGAAAAAAAAGTTTCACCTTTGCTATCCTTTTTTTCAAAAAGAGAGTGGTGTAAACAAAAGTAACAAAGAGTATGCTGTTTGATTTCGGCTTATCGTTCAATTGTAAACACATGGTACGCTTTGTCTCCATGTATAGACCAACAAAAGGCTCGTTACGGTGAAATTTTGCACCATGCATTTTTCAATAAAGTACGCTTACTCAACTCAAAGTTTTGAATGTCAAAAAATTATTGGAATCCGATGGATGAAAAGGGTAAATGAACCGTAAATAGCCCTACAAATAGCAGATTAAGGGCGGAACATTACAGTCATACTGACTGACACATTGTAGATATTCTTATACAAGCGAGCAGTGGAGGACATGTAACAATTTCCAACACATTACACTCCGCTTGATTGATACAACACTAAAAGATATTAATAACATGTGAAAATAAATATGACAACAATTATAATATATATGCCATAACAGGTATTATCCGAACTGTTTTCGATAAAATAACTTAAGGGCAAATTCAATACCCTTTCGTATTTCCCATAGAAATCATATTCAAATAATGTAATACTTCATTGTAAAAGTTTCAAACACAAAAGGTCCAATAGGTGTCTCACAGGTCTCTGTATAAGGTCTTTCAATTCCTCAATACCATAGGTAGTAGATATAATCTAAATCATGGTATTTAATTGTAATCTTTGACATGATTGAAATTGTCTCAGGTTGATCGTTCGAAAGTAGCTGCTATCGTGTTAACAATCCCATTTACATTACTTTAGGTTGAGAAAAAAACTCGAGTCATACATAAAAAAAAGAAAAAATTATCAAATATGTAATCATGAAGAAATATTAAGAGGTAGAATAAAATGAATTATTGTACCCCAGTCCAACATAAAGAAGCACTTATACAAGGACACTTCCCACACACTGATGGAAGAGAAGAGAGAGAAGAATGAAGCATTTCCTTTTTGCTATCAATATGATCAATGGTACGTGACGAACTTTACCACTCGTTAGTTAATACTGACGCGACATTTCATTTGTAAGTCTGGTTACCGGTTACCTGTATTACCTGTTGGAACTTGTATAGCTAAAATATGTTTTTAATGTCCTATATAATATACTGTACGTTATACTTGACGTAACTTTTCATAAGTCTTACTGTTAAAAGTAGCTCACTTGAACTTGGTAATATGTGGGAGGATTGTGGGATTTTTTCTTTGCTTGTTTGTTTGTTTATGGTTGCTGTTTTTATTTTCTCTACAGCTTTGACCCCGCAATGGAGAAGAAAATTCCCCAAAGGCCTGCATTCCAATTCGTTTCAAGAAATCAGTAAATACAAATAAAAAACCCACACGACCTTCTGAAATATTTTTTGTTTTCAAAGCTGACAGATAATAAATCTTCACCAGGTTTTTCAGACTGGATTAAAGTTACTGACCTGTAAACATGGTAAGAATGGATACGACACAGACAAGCAGTACATTCAATAATAGAAAACCTTATGTATAGTCAGTATAGTGACAATAATATTAAAAATATTTAACGAGATTTCACAGGCTTAAGGAAATAATTGTTCTGACGCTTTGGGAGGTGAATTTACAACTGGTGTTTTAAAGAACAGTAATAATCATCATCACTATAATCATTTGTGTTATTACTATCATCAATATTACTATTATTATTATTACTATTATTATCATTATTATTATTGTAATTGTAATTATTATTGTAATAATCTTTAATATGTGTATGTTATGATATGTGTTATCTTATAAATGTACATGCATCTTTATTGTACACGGACCTGTGGAATTACAGCCTTTGGCTGAAGTGGGTGCCGTGCAAAAATATAATAAACTGAACTGAACTGACCTAAGTATTATTAATATTATTGTTATTATTATAAATATCGTTAAAGTATTTTTAGCAGTGTCATTGGTATTACTATTATTATCATTAATGATATTAGTATTAGAAGTAGTATTCGCTCTATGCAAAGCGAATTTATTTCGTTTTCCACATAATATAAACAATAACAAGATAACCAGAATGATAAACGTAATGATATATAAAACAGAACACTTGCATAGAAATATATTTGACATTGTTTTCTTTTAAGTCTTGTAATGCGAAATAATTTAGTTACAAGACATGCAAAACGAACCTACTTGGAAGCAATGCTTGTTAGGTTGAGGTTCGCACAAGAATAATTTAATGTTTATACATTCATAGCTAAATTTCGAAATATTACGGAGTCAAATAAACATGACGGACACAAACGAAGGAAAATAAATGAATGAAACAGTGGCAGGATAACAAAATGAGGATGGTAGATGAAGAAAATAAGGATGAGAGAGAGAGAGACAAACGAGGAAAGAGTAAATATGATTATATTATTAATATTAGTATTATTATTATTGTAATTATCATGATTATTGTTATTACTGCATCTGTTCACAATCGTCTGTATATCATCAGCCCTGTCTGTACTTTACTTACATATTATGTATACTTAGATGATTATGAAGTTCTGAGACGGACGATATTGTTTGATTAGACTGAAAACAGAGTAAAGAACTCCGTTGGCACGTTTGACCAATATTTCGCCCATAGCACCTCTTCATGCTAACTTGAAGAAGCGTTTGGAAGGAGCTGGGGGTGTAGCTGTTAAAGTAGATATTCATTGATTTTAAAAACTAATTTTTTTTTATTATTGCAAAGTTGAAACTTTGATTCGACAAGGTTATCAAAATGCAATGCTTGGAAACATTCAAAGTAATGATTATTATAAATTACAAAACGCTTAAATACAGCCCGGCATAGCACCTGAAGAGCTCTCCGAACGCTGCTGAGATGTGTGAGATCACAGTATGGACATGATTTGCACAAGCAGACGATGTCCCATGACATCTCACACATTTTCAGTGCCTGTGTTTTCATCTTCTCTTGCGTTCTTTCTCTTACTTCACTACCGTTAGGCTAAATGTATAATCAATTGCCTCACTCTAAACCCCGCGCATGTTTTTATTTTGATGACAAATGCAGCGATACAAAAATAAAGGAATCTGTCGCTTGTAAACAAAATAAGACGCCATTGTATATTCAGCTGCACACACCGTGGTATGTTCGGCGTTTCAAGAGGGAACAAATGCCGTCCTTGATATCATTCCGGGGTTTTTTTAATTTGAAAGTCTGGTTTCTTTGATTGTTAATTAATCCCTATCCTGTGTATTTACAAGCAAAAGATGTTAGTTATCAGAATCGGGTCATATCCCCTTTTGAATGGTTTGACATGCCATTACATTTATATACACTAAACTCATTATAATTTGAGAAATAATAGCTTTGCAATTATGTTCATTCTCTATGGGATGTCGTCTGCTTGGGCAGTGTTGGTCCATATAGTGACGTCATTAAAACATCGTTATTTTACCAGCGAATCTCTCGTATATCCCAGCTGCTATGGAGGTGGTTGTATTTGTATTTTTATAAATCACCCGATATGTAGTTGACCTAAAACTTGTACGATGGCCATCTGTTAGCTAACCAGTTTATAGTGATACATTAGTTGACATATTTGTGATCTTCTTTGAATTTCACCTGTAAGCCTATGCTACCCCCAATTGTACACCCATCTGTCTGTAAGACCAAGGGAGTGGGAGACCTCCCCTAACGAAAATAGGTGAGTCAAGATAAGCCGATGTATTACAATGGCAGGAATCAATTCCTTTAAAATGCAAGATCGCCATAATGGCAGCCATGATAAAGCCAGGGTAATAATTGTAAAGCGTCAGGAGTGTCAAATCTGACAGACATATGAGCGCTAAACATGAACCCACTAATTGCTATTATTATTATCAATGGATCGATACAAAAACGAGACGAGTAATAACAACACTCACAAAAGCAATAATGATATATATTAGGCGTAACATCAAATGCGAAATTCACTATTTCTTACCTCTCAATCCAAGTTCAGATACAATCAGTAGAGATACGTAATGCACCAATTTGTAAACTTCTGCCATTGTCATATCCAATGATCCAATACCGTTAAAAGAAGGGTTTTCAATCACATATCCTACTCCATTCTTAAACTCATTGATCAAATGCAGTCTGCTGTTATAGAAAAGCTATGTAGACTACAGAATCCCTTTAGTGCAGAATAGCAATATTCAAATATGTCAATCTCTAGTGCACTACCAATAGCCAACACCCTAAAAGGATACACCTTTTTTGTACACGTAATTTAAGAACTATGTGGCCTTCTACTCTGAGCTAAAAAATGAATGTACCCATGCACTTCACGTGTAACATATGGGATCGCCAAACCGTTTCCTGCAACGAGACAATACATTTTCCACCGATAGAATATTTATTTGTGATGTCACAACTGAATAGCGTTTTTTTTTCTTTTCTTTAGGGTTAGGGCAAATAACTAGCTCAGTTTGGGGCAAATATTTGGTATTGTCGGTTGAATAGCGACTGCCGCCTTCGCTTATCTATTGTTGAACTAGACTAATGAATACTCCATAGGGTTCATGACTTGTGTTGAAAATGAGAAATTTATAATGAAAAATCTTAAAAGTAATAATATAATTGTTTCATTATATCCTGTAAGTATGAAAACACATTATTGTGGTCCATTCTCTATCATTCAGCATTCTCGCTCTCTCTCTCTCTCTCTCTCTCTCTTTCTCTCTATTTCTTTCTTTCTCTCTATTTCTTTCTATATATCGCTTTATCTATCTCTCTCTCTCTCTCTCTATCTCTCTTTCTATCTTTCTCTCTATCTATTTATATCTCTCTCTCTCTATATATATATATATATATATATATATATATATATATATATCTCTCTCTTATTATCTCTATCTATCTTTCTATCTTTTTCTCTCTCTCTCTCTTTCTATCTATCTCTCTCTTTCTCTCCCTCTCTTTCTCTCTCTCTCTCATCGTTTCTCCTTGTTCTCTCTTCCGAATCTCCGAATTATTAAATGTTCATATTGGTACTAGTTCGCCCAAAATATGATGACGCTATTAAAATGTGTCATTTTGACACGATGGAGTTTCAGTATGATATTCAGCAGTTCAACCATTTTGGCATGCACATTAATACAGAAAGTCCTGAATCCGCCTTAGTTTGCAAAATATGGAGCAAACGCTAATATTTTATGAATCACATTTCAATACTGTTAGTATACAAAGATAGCCGAAAAGAAATGTTTAGTTTTAGTTTTGAGCTAAGATTAAAAAACTGATCCTAGGCATAGTTTCATGAAATCACCCAAAGTACAAGCTCACCGACATCTCTTTGACATGCATGATAATATTATAACACACGTACAATGGGATATCCACAAAAATTGTCTTTTGAATAGAACTTTTTCGTACTGAATTTCTACAGATTCAAGTTCAGCGCCTCCAACTTTTCTCTTTGAATATAATCATTATACCGCCACCTAGAGTTAGACGAAACGTATTTTGGGCAGTTAGTATTATTTAGTATTTCGGGAAATGCCACACAATGGGCAGGTCCGATGTATTTTTTAGGGAATGAAACGCTTGTCCATTCTCTTTTTTTTCTCTTTTCTTTTTTCCCACTCATACATGTATTTATTTTAGATTTATTTAATGTATGATGTGCAATATATTAAAGTTCCCATTATTATTTTTGTTATTCTTTCCTTGAACTATAAAGTTTAGATTCTTTTCCATATTGATGTATTTGTTATTTCTCTTTATATCTTTGAACATTTCAACTCTGTAATCTTTGTTTGTATCAGTCTCCCGACTGCTTTAAGAAGGAATTTCGATTCAATAAACCGAAAACTGAATGAATAAATAATGTTATTCAACAAAGACTGCAGTATTTTCGTTGATTTTTTCCTCCGATTCAATGCAATCATCCGTCAGAAGTACTCTTTCATGTAGACGGTAATGTATGGCATAATATTCCGAGGACTTAACATTATGTAGATAAAGTGTTGAATATGCCCCTGATCCGGCCCCTGTCTGTCACACGTTTATGCATGACTTGCACTTAAATATTTCACTTAAATCCCATAACAATAAATCCAAAATAAGTCCCAATCAATCATTGCTAATATCTCAATCACACTACCGAATCGACTCCACACTGAATCCAAACCGAGCAATTTCGACCATTCATGGTAATATAATTGTTTGTTCTGTCTGTTGTCGGTCTGGCATCGGTTTCGATATGAGATAAAAGCGTACGAATAAAACATGGCAGTGATTTTGAGTTTCATATGGGGTCGTGGGACGAAAATGATTAAGAAATACGAAAGCACATCCAACAGCACGCACCTTTTAATCGAAAATATTTCAGAAAATTACGTATGACATATTGTATTACCATCAAGTTGACACAATTCTTGAACTTTGATTGCTGAGCAGCTAACGTTCATCCCTATTTCTTTATTTTTTCTTCTTTTTTTTTCTTTTTTCGGAGGACATTTTAGGCTGATGTTATTTGCCCTCTATGCAACGACCGAAGAGTCGATCTAGATTCACTACTTCCGAAGATTGGGACGACATAATTCATCCCCAGACGTAAATATTCGAATTTAATGATACACAATCCTTAACATGAAAGTTAAACAGATTTCTAAGACTGACGTATAAATTAATTTAATATTGTTTTTCGCCAATCATTTTAATCAGAAACTCATAGTTATACAATTAAATACATGTTGTATAACATGTATTCAAGGAGGTGTATAGTGACAGGATAAATGCTACAATTTCTGTGTCGCTTTGAATAACAATGGGCGTACATTCAAAATGTATAAAATGATCGAACATTGAGGGAGGACCATGATTGTCCTCAATTGCTCCTAACAAAACAAAACTGTGTCAAAATGAAAGAGTATTTAAGTATTTGCCTTTCAACTTGGTCATGGTGATGTCCTTTTTTTATGTATTCACCGAAACAAAACAAAAACATCACTTTTTTTAGAAAAGTGAGTAGATATTAAAATTTAAATATTATATTGTATTGGGTGTGTAGAGTTACATATGCAAATTATTTTTCTTTTTGTGCCTTTAGAGAGAAAGAAGATGGATGTATTCTTACAATGCTGACAACATTGCGTCACCTTCAGGGCGTATCGCTCATGCACATGTTCACGTACAATGGTTTGTATCGTCGTGGAGGTCATACGCACTATTGCATTGTTCCACAATGATTGCCGTATTTAATGACTTCGGAAACAACCGACACCCCCACCCACTCCCCGTTCAATCTCACCCCACTTACATACATAAATGACTACGCATGGGACCGCACCTGATAAGCGACCAGACGGTCCAAAAAACAACCGTGCATGGCGGGTTATTGTGTGCGCCACAATGGGCCTGATACGTCACACATAAGCCGCTATTCAATGTTTCAGTTGTGCGGATAAAAAGAAAAGGATAAGGTCTCGTATTTGAAGTAGCGATTATCCGACCGAAATGCATAGCGGGCGGGTACGGAAACGCACGATGAGTCAGTACGTACGAATGAATGGGGTGAAGAAGTGGAAAGGGTCATCTAAAATACAATAACAAACTAACGGTACATCGAGACAGGCGACGGCCCACTCGTAAACGAACATCAAGCTCTACAAGGATATGCATTTGGACTCATCATTACTCAATTCCAACAGCTCCGTGAGACGACATTAAAAGCACTCCTATAAGATGGCTTCGTATATAATTCATATTCTGCTTACATTTCTTAGCCTGCGACTGAGATTAGTTTTCGGCCAAGGTAAGTCCATTCTGTTTTGCGGTTTTGTGTCTTTTCAAAATAACTACAATTATACGCCTATATTATAATTACTCCCTTGCTTATATGAATATTGCTATCTTACATACCCCTTTTCGGCTCACTGCGACAACCCGCAAAGTTATTTACTGTATATAGTATTTACACAAATTAAAACGGAATTATGTCAAATTCGTCAAAATGTCAGTTTATTCGTAACCTTTAAATTCTACTCCTAACATGCACTGCTCTGTACCTTAAGCGTTTAAAAGACATAGTATATAATACTCGTCTCTCTTGCAACAAAGTGCATACATTATACTAACAGGGGCCTTATTTCCATATTATGTACTTGCGGTAAAGTATATAAGTGCCCTAACAGGGCTCTATGTTATATATATATGTGATGGATTATTCATTAATTTCGCTCATTTCATATGAAAAGAATCGCTTTAAATAAACATCTATTTTTTTCGGCCGCAATTTTAGGTTTTGATTACAAAGGAAGGCAAAAATCTCTGAAATATGTCTGAAATACGAATTATCCAAACTGAGTTACGTGCATGGAGTGTAAGGATTCGGACGTATAATGTATCCTTCAAAGAAAAGAGATTTCACAAAAGGAATAATCCTTCACTGTAAAGTATAAGTAGGCAGGCGCTTGGAATATATGTTTACCAACCAAAGTAGAATTGCATCGAATATATTTGGATATGATACAGACATTGGATGAGCACAATAGTGGTTATAAGAGGGACGTTACCCATCCAAATCAAAGTCATATATATTATTTACATGTCAGATGCGAGTCAATAATTCAACAAAAATCCTATTGACATTTTCTAAATGATGATACACTATTTGGTCTTATTATTTTGAATAGGAATATGATGAATGCATGTATTCACTGTGATTTCGCGAGACACTGAGATACGTTCAACAGATTGCAGGAAATGAGCAATACACGTGATAGTAAAGTAAAACAATAACTTTGCAATGCATGTTTATAGATGGTATATAAATATATACATGTGCATTCGGAAGGTCTATTTAATTCCCTTTGGTTTGATGGTCTTAGCTAGCTTACTTTTTCCACCCAACGTTTATATTTACATGGGACAAACATAATTTTGTATATGAACCAGAAAAAATATGATTTCGAGGAAAGGGCTTTAAAACCTATAATCAAACAAGGATAATTTCGTTTTAGAAAGAAAGGGGATGTATATTGGTATTGTTCCCGTACTGTGTCGTAAGGTCATTTTCGATTAAGTGCGTCTATACGTTTTAATGGATAACTTCTGAAATTTTACGTCTAATTTTGAAGTAAAAGGTGTAGCCAACAAATTATAGCACAGACATAGCACAAACAATTTATTTCCAGGCACTCTATATTAAACTAGAAATGGTGTCGATACACATTTGCGCGAATCTGGAAGTAATTAAAATGTACTGCCATCAATCCATTTAGCAGCCGAACAATATATATTTGCTAGACCATCCAACTGGCTTGTACAGCGCGTCCTTGACTGCTACAAAAAACATATCATTTACGTCATAGGAAAATATAAAACCTTTGATATTAACGCTAGAGGCGTTTACATCCTCAATACGCTTGATCAATCTAGCCCTTAATAAAAACTAATAACAGCTATAAAATATTCCCACGTTGATACTGTTGATCATTGGAAAAATTTCAGCAGCATAACTATACAAATAATGTGTTCATAGACATAGTTATGCATTTCAATTTTACATTGAAACTGATATGAATTGGATCAGTTAGTTACACTATTTACTTTAAAATGTTTTTTTCATAAGAAGTTTAATAAGAGAATAGTTCTTCTTCACATAATAAATTAAGGTGTTGGCATCCTCACTTCGCCCGATTAATTTAGCCACTAATATAAACTAATAACAGCCGCAAAATAGTCAAAAGATTTTACTGATAATCGTTTGAAATTATCAACAGCAAATCTACATATACATGTATCACATACATGCTTTTTTCTCTGGGTCTGCATTTCAATTAAACATTGGAACTAATCCGAAGCAGATCAGTTCATTACACTATTTGCTGGTATATAGTGCAAATATTGTACTGATAGAACAGTTTTTCTACACATAATTATATCACTTTATGCGCTAATACCCGCACTATGCACGACCAATCTAGCTTCTATTATGATAATAATAAGTCCAGAGATGATGATAATAGTTCTTAGAAATATAAAAACTATGTTTCCATGATTATGCATTTCAATTTAGCATTCAACACAATCTGAATTTGAATCACTTCGTACTTGAGAATGTAAAGACTATGTTAGATATGTTAGAAATGTAAAAACTATGTTTCCATGGTTATGCATTTCGATTTAGTACTGAAAACAATCTGAATTTGAATCACTTCGTTGGGCTATTTGCCGTTGAAAAGTGTCAACAGGATATATATTCTTCACATCTATATATCAATTCCGATGTACATGTAGACTCTGAGTAGGTAGACAAAAAAAAATGCTCAATTACATCAGTTAGTTACAATCTTTACAATGAATTGAATGATGACAAGAAAGTAGATATTATTTTCACATATATCAATTGAAGGTGTAGGCTCAGTGTAGACCTGTGACCCATTTCACATAGCCTTTTTACAATGACAAATGACAAAAAACAGTGACTAATCTGCTGAAAACCAATCAGAAGCTAGGATTTCAATAGCTTATAACAAAAACTGTCACGTGTCACTGATGACAAGTTTTGTGAAATGGAGCCCTGTTAACAACAAAACTATTCTGAATTACGTCAGTTGGTTTACAATCTTTGCAATAAATGGAATGGTAATAAGAGAATAGATGATATTTTCACGTGTATCAATTTAGGGTGTAGAATCGTTAGTACCAATCTGGCATGGATTAGTTAGTTACATTATTTACCGTTGAATAGTAACGATATAACAAATATTGTATACAACCTTGTATATCAACGTGACCAATTTAGGATGAAGATTTGTTAAAGCAAACATTCAATCAGAATTAGATCGGTTCGTTACACTATGAAACACCTGAATGAATTTGAATTCGGGTTGTGAAGTAAGTAAGTATGAATAAACATTGAAACCAATCTGATTGGATCAGTACCTGTACATACAGTATTTACCCTTGAATAGTAGCAATTAAGATTTTTCCATACAGGTACGTGTATATCAATTTGGGTGGGGAATAACTATGAACAAACATCAAATACAATTTGTATGAATAAACATTGAAACCAATCTGATTTGGATCAGTACCTGTACATACATTATTTACCATTGAATAGTAACTATATGCAGGTACCTGTATTTACCAATTTGGGTGTGGAATAAATAAGAACAAACATTACATCCAAATTGAGTAGCATCATTACGACACACTGCTACATAATCATAACAGTTGGATACAAATTTAATACAGACATAATATCTATCGTATTCGTAGAGGGTGTGGAATGGGTATCAATAAGCGTCGAAACCAGGCTGAATTTATTAATTATGTTCCCCGTACTGGTAGAAATGTCCAAAGAAATCGAGTAAACATGATACAGACAATAATGTGTGGATTTAAGTATCAAAGCTTTCATGTTCCTTATTGAAACCCATGTAATTGTTCTTTCATTTTTTAATGAGACCTGGTTTCCGCATCATAGAAATCCATGGTTTTTCATTTCAGTGCTTTAAATGATCAATCACAATAGTGGGAAATATAAATGTTAATATTTGATTGATACAAGGCGAATGTCATACAAATACATAATTCATTGTTTTCATTGAATTGAATGAAATTCATGGTATTTAATATGAGCAAACTATTTAGTACTGGTTTATATCAAATAAATGTTTAATACGAAAACAACCAAGTTGAAGCAAGTATGGTAAAGTTACATCTTTATAACTGCATAATGAAATTTCATCATTTACATTTTAACGATTTTTACTATCCATGGCATATTTATGGTTGCTGTCAAAAGTGTATTCTCAAAGTTATTATTTTTTGTATTTGTTAACCACAAATTAACGTGGAAAGTATCAACTTTAAGTATAATATTAATAATGCATAATTTAGATGATAACAGAATTTTATCATCACCCGTATTTTATAGGTACTTAGAAATCATGCCGGGGGGACTCGTTTCGTGTGTTTCATGTAAACGGATCGATTTTTGTTCATAATGGCAATTTATAATGGACCAATCAATAATACCAGCTCGTTACATGCACGATAGTCGTGGCAACGGGATGCCAATGGGTTGACTATTTAATACTTGCGTCAGATAAATTGGAATCTGACAGGTATTTTGTATGATGGTAATAAAAAGCTAAACCAATAGTCTTAAATTTGCCGCTTAACTTAATGTGGACAATTTTTCTTGATTGCAGAACGCAATCACTTTTAGTAATTGCATGTCAAACCTGCCGTTCACGCGGCGGTTGCTATTTATCATAGCCAATTTAAGTCGGTCACACCGACAAGCTAAAAACATTTTTTTTTTAAATCATCAGGGCCGAGGGGGGAGCACGTTTTTCAAAATATCATAATTAAATGGTGATTAACAATTAAGGTTTTAGTTCGGACGAGGCCGACATGTGAGACCGGCAATCACTTTAATTACCCCCGAATCGTCAAAATAGTCGGTCGGGTAAAAAGTCTGACTGGGGTATTTTTAATGTCGGCATCTGAATGAAAAAGTCAAACATTGTTCACTGTAAAACTATATTTGCAGATTATGTTGTTTTTTTTTACCTGAAACGTACGCACGGAGTAATCCCCTCGTATACGGGTGTTGTATAGATAACATTATTCATCCAAGAATGTAATTAATTTGCCAAATTGAAACGAATGTTGGTATTTTTTGGTCTATGTTCTCGACAAAAGTAATTTATTAAGGCAACGATCATGACAAAATAATGAATGAAAAAAGGAAATGTGCCTGCCTCCCCCCTCCCATTATGTCGGACATGTCTCACTCACACACACACACACACACACACACTCACTCTCTCTCTCTCTCTCTCTCTCTCTTTCTCTCCCTCTCTCACTCAATGTGTCCCCCCCCCCCCTCTCCCTCCACGGTCCTTAACACTCGATCTACCTAAACAGCTACCCTACTCATAGACCCACCAACCCAGCACCTCCACCACCACCGCCTCTTTTTCTCTCAACTTGCTAAACCCTGCCTCGTCCTGTAAAATATACGGATTTCTCTTCTACCCCTGTTGTTCCATCGCGCTGAAAAACATTAATATGAGCAATGGAATAAATCGGCCATCCATGATACATTTTGTCTATCACAAAAACTAGGACAATGATGTCTTTCCCACCAAAACCCTTCCTCATCCTCCTATACACGAAGTGGTGTATTTTACAGTCCTGAACATATAGCACGGCTCCATACATGTATTATGATGCCTGTTTCCAGGACAGCCGGAATAGCTATACCGATGAAAACTAATTACTTATTTTGCTTGCACATTGGTATTAATTCATTCGAATGCATTCACTTCATTCCGTGGCCTAGTTACAGAAACAGCGTTTTCTTGTTTACAGCTAATTTCAGTTCTGACGTTTTGATCGTTGGGAGTAATCGCGGTCATGTATTTTCTTTTTGCTGTATTAATCATACCACAGTAGTGATAAATCCTACATTATAGCCCAAAAGGTTCTTACCTCTTTTCATGAAATGATTATGACAGTAGTGATAGATAAAGTTCATATCTTTTCAAAGCTTTATTGATTAAGGGTCATAGGAATTGATCACTGAAGCTCGGATAATATGTATAAGGTCAAAAATATTCAAATTGTGCTGGCCACAGGGCAGTATTTTATGAATGCATTCCATATAATGAACTGTATAGCAAATATAAATCGTATGTTCCCGTTGTAAAAATACTCCTTAAATTGCAACATGTTAATATATGCCTATATTTACTATGTGTTAGAATGTGATACGGGGAAATCATGAGGGATTGCACCAACTTCATGTTTAAGAAACGGTGAAGCACAAAACATTTAACACATCCAATTAATTACACAATAGTTAAACAATAGTGAAAAGGCCACATTCAAGACCATTCAGTTTTTGGAACTATATTTAATACAGTGGCACAACCATGAGCGCAAAGTCAAGAGCGTTCTCTTACCATTTTCTGTTTTAATTTATTATGTCATTTTTAATTATGATATAGTACAGTCATTAACCTCATGGCCAATCGTTCGATTAACAAAAGCAATTTCATGAATATACACGATAAATTAATCCGTTAAAGGTTTTTATAGCTATGAAATTTCCATCAAGGCGGAAACACAATCAGTAAATTAAAGTGAGCATACGCGCTTTTTGGTTTACTACCAGTCTTTAGCCACTAGTGGGCATTACATGATACAAAAGCGGAACAGTTCATTTGCAGTAAGAATGAGCAGAAATCCGGATGGACATGCGTGATTGCCCAAGCGAAACAAAGAGCAACCTCCAAATTTGTCAAAGGCGAAAAGCAATTTCCCTGATATTTACATTGAGATGTAATCAAATGGGATTTGTAAAAAAAACATGCTAGGTTTAATATTTCTTTATGTGGTGGTACATGTTGAATGAATACTAAATGTTTACTCCTTCATCTACTGTAGATTTAAAGATGTTCTTCAAAAGGTTGATGTTTTCGATCATATTATATTTGTGACGAAGGAATGTCTCTAAAAGGCATTGATGTTACTATTGACGGTGTAGACAGCAGCAAGCAAATGTGAATTAAGTTTTTAACATCTCAACCATTACAACCTCTAATTATAATGATAATATTGGAGTATTTCATAGCGCTCATGTCTGGCACATTGCCACTCTTGGTGCTCTGTTAATATAATTCTTAACAGTCTGAAGACTTATCCACTGGTCTACGACACCTTTGCTAGAAGCTTTATAGATGAAGATGGAGGCGATTATGAAAAGACGAGCCCATCCCCCTTCCCCAAGGAAAAGAATATAGGTAAAGCCAGTTCAAAGTTGTGTTGTGTTTAATCTAAAGTATGATACGTTCTAGCGATTTGTTGTTGAAATCTTTTGAAAGAAAGACTATTCTGTAATCATTCACTGAATTCAGGAAACCAGATATGGTATACTGCAACAAACTGCATGACGTATCCAGAAATTTAAATGTATATAGCATGTAATATAATTTACTTGCATTCGAAATATTCTATGCATACTGGAATGGGTTTCTTTTTCCAGGGAACTTCCTTTCTCGTGACATTGTCACTAATCCACCAGTTCACGGCCGTCAGGAAGAATACTACATTCAAAGCATCTATTACGCAACATCATGACTCAGAGTCTCAACATATCCCCTTACATCTTCTAAAGAATAGAACGCAAGATAAAAGTACCCACCCAAGACCGACTCTTTTGTATAGATCAAACCATTAAAGGTTTATCCTGAATTGTGTTTCCGGCGCTCAGATTCAATTCTTACCAGCGGATTCTGCTGTGACTTGATCTTTGTTACTGTATATCTAGCAATGGAAAGAGAATTTCTGTTATATTCAGTATTTTGATTGTCTATTTCTATTCTTAGAAATCACGACATCTTTAAGGAATTCTGGAACCACTTAAATTTACATTCATTGTATAATACAGATAGGATATCAATCAGCAGTCATTGCTAGTACGAAGAGAAAAAGAGGAACGAGATAACCATACGTATATGTCCAATGAAAGATATACGAATAAGCAACTGACCCCGTTGTACATTAAGCCAAGGACGTCGCCGCTCGAAATATCCATATCCATATTGCAGAGTAACTGACAACCATATTAACGTCTATAGTAATTTAATATATTGCCGTAATAATGCTTGTAGATATTGAATATTTCATCTCGATATTTGTCTATTGACCCGGAAAACGTATTTACTTTACGTTAACTTAAATTACAAAATGCTAAGTTAGCAATGCGAACAAAAAGTGTTGCTTTCTCGTTCTGGCTTTCCCAATTTATCTCTCATTATTTTGACAATATTTATGCTATCTACATCATGGGATTGTTAAGTTAACTGGAAATATTATAAAGCCTAAGAAAGTCGATGGTCAAGAGGTCATTTAATAAGTCTTGCATTTTAAGTATTTCTTTGCTTCATAATTAAATATAATATCGCCGTGTGGAAGCGCGCTCTTCGCCTTCTATACCCCTTAAACAGAACTTCTACAATGTAATACTTATTTTTTATATTTCTCCATCGACCCGAAAATACAAAAGCGCTTCTATGATCAATGGACGTATTTTGATCGTTATATTTATGGACATAAGTTCAAGGATTATGCGGGCATTCAACGAGGATATGTATGGGTATAATTTCGATTTGATTGATTCAGTACATGCTAATAACAGAGAGGAAAGACTTGAAGATAATGATATTTCTCCTCAAGTTTTTGCTTGCATGAAATTGATATGGTTTCTCTATTGCTGGTAAATAACTCTTATCTTATACAGTAGGCTTACAGTTGCACCACGTAAGAGAGGGGGGATTGGGGAATCCTAATAAAGGAGACTGTCGGTAATCTTTCTTTCTTAAAGACATCGTTTAACCATGGACCTACTAAGAGTAGAAGGTCCATGGTTTAACGATGTTCAATCTAAGATGCATGGTCCTACGTGTTATTAGTGTCTGTGATATGGTGTAATATTACAACCCTACAAACCGCTTCAAACTGATCATGAAGTGACTCAAAAAAGAAAAAAAAATCGTTGAGTGACCGATTTTACCGTACTCATTTTCCCCAATAGACTGTAGTGTTATAAAAACCGTTAGGAAAACATGCCTTGGGCTTGTTAGTATTTTTTGTTTAAACATGTGGAGATGGAGATGTAAACCTTACATATTGAATGAAATTCATGGTTCAAGTAAATGTGGTAATTTCCACTCAAACGCATGCATCCAAAACTATTTATCTCCCTCCCTCTCTTTCTCTCTCCCTATCTCTCTCTCTATATCTCTCTATTCCTAAGTTTGACCTCTTTCGGACCAACTTTCTGCTGTAGTGTGGTTTTTTTTTCCAACTCCACCAGTTTATCATCTACAATTAACTTGTCCACTCACAATCTCAATCAATACCATTCGATACGTCCTTGGACTTCCTTTAATTGCTTTGTCTCCCTTCATTCTTGTTTAATTTTCCCTGGGTCTTCACATGTCTTCAGACATTTTTATTTAATACCAGAGGTCAAGGAGCCCCATGGGCATCTGGTGTGTGCAGCATGTGAGCGCAATACAAGAATATTTATGTTTTATATATGACGATGAGGAGGAGGATTGGTAGTAATCAAAGTAGCAGTTGCAGGAGTCGTTTATAATTTGGCTGGGTGCTTATACAGTGCAACCTCCTTTAGCGACCACCTGTATACTAGAAAAACCGTCTCTCTATAATTGAAGTGTTTCTCTTGGAAAGAAATCACACTGAAACATGTACTAAAGATAACCTTTATATCAATACCACTTGCCTGCATACAAAGGTCAATTTCCATCTATCTTAAGTGGGCTTTATATACAGGTTTCAATGTAGTTATGTGTTTATAACATATCTGACCATGTATTTTAGTTGATTGAATCCTTGCAGGAAGTCAGAATGTGAGGACAAATGGCTGATGGCATGATAAATGGCCACACAGCTAATATAATACGAGGGTGTAACGTACAGTCAGGTCCATTAGGTCCATATTTGTCAGGAAAGCAATGTATGTCTGCATACTTTGTGCATTCCATTGATTATTTTATTGCCGATGAATTCCACCCATGATCTGGGATAGGTTTCTTTCTCAAATATTGGGATATTTGCTCTCTTCGTCTTGTTAACAAATCCATCGGTTTGCTAAACCTTGGGCTACTGAAATATTTACTTCTACTATTTGGTCCTAAATGACCACACCATGCTTCCATTGTAGCCGGTGTTAGAGTCTGTACGAAATAATGATATGATCACCAACGTTTGGCCCAATGCAGAGTGTTAAGAGTCATATTTGGGGTTGTGGATGAATTACCATGAAACCAAAATCTAGAAAAGCTTCAACATAATTATACTCATGCCCTACTTCTCCATGCATAATGATACACATACAAGATTTCAATTTCAACTTAGCTGCCACTACATCAATTTACTAACATTAATACATTTGAAAAGCGTATTTCTGAAATTAATTATCCCCAAATTAGTGTATATGATTATAAACCGGAAGCGTTTGGTTTGGTGCTAATTATTAATGGCCACTTGTGTAATTTAAGTGTTAAAAAATAGACGAAAGTTGATAAAGAGTTAATGACGTACAGTACTTCGAAAATTACATGTTCATGTACATCTTTTGTTAACTTTATTGTAAGAAATGACATAAATATAAAATACATGTAGGAAAATGATGAGAATGATTACGGGTTGTGCGACGCGAACGCAAGAAATCGAAAGAAAAAAGTGAGTAGTCGTGAGGTGGTATACCTTATTTACACATCGCTACAAGTGTAACGCTGCACTCCGGGAAACATTTATTCAGAATCACACGTTTCCATGACAACTGAGAAGGATTTGTAAAGGTGGCATTTAGCTTCTCAGAATATAGCTACACGAACGGAATACATGGTGAGAGAATAGTCTGTTTAATATTCGCCGACCACAGATGTAAGGAAAAGAGTAGGAGGAAGGTAGAGACAGAAATAGAAACAGACTTGAAATAGCTTTTATCAATACAATACTGAAGAAATGAAGATTAGGGATACGTCTTTAGTTCGACCTCGTATCATCTTTTTTAATCGTTTGGCCTAGTAAAGACAAAATAACCAAATAATGATTTATTCATGCTACATTTATCTGATAGAACTTAAATGTTTGAGTTTAACTCCATTAACGTCCATAGTGAGTACCCTTTAGGGTGTACATGCTTCCAAATAATTACCCCCCCCCCCCCCCTTTCCCTCACTTATATCCGCTCGTATCCTATTAATAGGTGGGCTCACTAAAAATGCCTGAATTGGTAAAATTGCACTCAAATAACTTAGCAATCTCTGGGATTTTACTTCGAAAGTAGATAAGGATTTCTTCGGAAAATACGAAAACTTATTTCATGGCAAATGATGAGCTCTGGAGTAACGGCATTAAGTCTCTACATGATAGCATTTTCTTCACATATGGATAATGTTGAAAACGCCAAAAAACACATTTATCATTTAGGACCATACATTATTTGTTGCCAGGTACCCACAGAAATCCATTTCCATGTGTGAATTATGTGTGTCCTATGCCTTCAAGGCTGGAATGTCTCAATGAATAAGGAGCGGCGGGAGACGTTTCTGGTCTGAATAGAAATATATTTATTCAATTATTATACTATTTACATGTATAGCACCACGCTATAGCCTTCACCTGCGAGGTGGTTTTTATTTTGTTGTGGAGATTTATCAGAAATTTGTGGGAAGCTTATTATCACTAGGGAAAGAGGACACAAAGGTCGTGACCCGGACACAAAGAAACGAAATGCTCGTTTAGAATTTATTTTAACGCCATTTTTAGAGATTGCTCCTTTGTATTCAAACTTTTATTGCTGGTTTTTATGATAAGTTGTTTTGATGGAATTCAATTCTCTTCACAGTTGTAATTGTGTTCCGGATACAGACTTTTTTATTGACACGTGTTATCTGCTAACTTTGTCTATGTACAGTTGAATACAGAGCTATAGGACCCTTATAGACCCTTGGCTCGGGCAACATTTGTTTGCTACTTTATCTCGTCAAAACTTTAGGGCTTTTAGCGTTGCAATTTGGGGATTATGTTCCGTTTAGATAAAGTGTTAAGAGTTAGGAATTTGGTTAGCCCAGGGATTGACCACGGGGCATTTGTCGCCGGAGAAAGTGTCGTAGAACCCACGTCACGCGAATATTCCCCGAATCAGTGATTAAGATTATGTACTAGGCCTCTGCTTGTACTTTGTCATATGACAATGGTACAAAATGTTACTGTTAGTGTTCATCGTAAAAAATAATATGTGCACTATCTTCATCTCGGCTGTGCAACACGTCTTCTGGCGAAAATGTCACCTTACACTATACCTAGCATTAACCCTAACCTAACATAAAACCTACATGCAATCCTAACCCTAACTCTAAACCTGCATCTTTGAGGAAGTAAAATTCGGAGCAATGTCGCTTGATTATTATGCTGGCAAACCATCATCTACATCATCTACATCATCTACTTTAATCCTGGTCACAGTTAGCAAGATAAGGGCCCCATCCTTTGAGACATGTCATTATGAATTCTAAAATTCTTACAATAAGAATGGCCTTTTTTCCCTCCCAGGTATATGCATTGACAGAAAAGTGGCGCACCCTTTTGTGTGACCAAAACAGCGGGTTAGGTTTTTTAGGATGCTTTGTCTGGTTGAACCATTAAAGTAAAGAACTGTTAGAAATGCATTAGCAACTACTCGTGTTATCAGCATGTTGATGTGAAGATGTGTCACTTCATCTTATCTTGACAATCGTGGCAGAACAGTAGCTCATCATGAATGCAAAGTTGACCAAGGTTATTGGCCGACATTTTTACATGAACATAATTATATGGCGTAGCGTTTAGAATACTTTGGCTCTTAGGGCTGCAAGAGTACGATTATGCTTATCATAGGTTGAAGAATGCAATGTCGCTCCATTATATTAACTGAATAGGATTCATATTAGGCAGTTACTGTGGTAACTGAATACCAATTTGACCAATTAGGTAGCCTATTTGTTGGTAATGTATTGGCACGAACGCATACTGCATGATTGTTGAATATCTTGGGGCTGCGAGAGATTATGGTTGACATATCTTTAAGAAAGCAATGTCGCTTCCATTATATAAACTGAGAAGTATTCATATTAAGCAGATACTGTGGTAACTGAATACCAATTTGTCAAATTAGGTAGGTTATTTGTTTAGCAATGTATTGACACGCATATTTTCATCTCACAGAGGTAGAACCAAATCGTTCGGACATTGAGCCTCTAAATACATATTATACAAACTCGAAGAGGCGTAATGTTAGCTACACTTTCATTCAGATATGTCAAAAAGAATTATTCATAAACATCAATAATTTATATGCAATTTACGTGCCGGACGCATTTTTTCGTGCCACTGCATTTCGCCGAGTGTTGATTTTTTTGTTTATACACGAAGAGAAAAGTTTAAGTTTCTTAGAATATCACTTATAATATCATTTAAGTACCAAACTGCAAAATTAATATTGTTCTCAACTGTGGCATGTTAAGATATGTCATTTCATTGATTATAATGACTAAATATGTATCAAATATCGGTCGACAAAATATTGAAGATGTCTTATGTAAATTAATGAATATGATGCGATGACTGGTTGTTCATTCACATGAATTTTTTACCAATCAGCTTTAGCAGATGAACCAGGATCTCATGTCAGTTTCTCCTTTCTGTTCTTGTTTTTCTCTCCAGATTACACCTACCTGGGATGCTTTTATGACAGCAACAACAGAGAATCACTTCCAGATCTGATTTTTTGCGACAGATCAAAGCTCCCCTACCTAACGTGTCAGAATGTATGTGGACCAACAGCCCAATACTGCCAATCGCAGCAGATGACGGTTGAACTATGCAGAAACATATGTGCCGATCAGAACATGAAATACTTCGGACTCCAAGCGGGGACCCAGTGCCTATGCGGCGGATCCTTTGCACCTTATAATGTTCTGGGTCAACCGACAGGACTAGATGATACATGTAACAGCCCATGTATGGGTAATTCGAGTCAAATGTGTGGAGCAGATTTCCAGGCGAGCGTTTACCAAATTGATGGTGAGTCGAAACAGGGACTTTACCTTGGTCTCCTTGGTCTAGATGATGTCAAAGATGTTCCAATTAAAGATGAATTAAATTGCGTCGGCCTACTGGTCATAAAACTACATTGTGAAAAAAAATCTGTCTAACATTTTGCTCACATTTATGGTCAAAAGTTTTTAAGTACCTCTAGTCACTTACAAATTCAGCATACTTAAATCAGAAGTCGAACATGTTGTACATTCACTAAGAGCTTCTAAAGCTGAAGGCTAAGATAAGATAACAAAAAAAGATCTTGATAGCCTAAACGAATTTGGTATAGAATAGTTGACCAACATATTATATGCCAGATAATATACAACACATGACTTATTGCTGATGATCTGAAAAAGTCAATATTTTTCAATCCCTAAGAAACCTATGAAGATTTCAGGACTATATTAAATTCCTGTGACTCATGTAACTAAGTTGCTCTCGAAGATCATACTAAATATATTAAAAGATTAATTGAAAAAGATGTATAGGAAGGGATAAATTTGGCTTCAGACCTCAAAATGGTACATGAGAAGCCATATTCAGTAATGGCATCGCAGTAAACAAGGAGCTGTATCGATGCTTTATTGATTGCTTTAAATCATTTTACAAAATTCATCATGATAACTGGATTGATAGCTTACAAACGTTCAGTTTTTATGGTATAAGAACATATGTCTTATCTCAAAATGCTACTGGGAGCAAACAGCTGCCATCAAACTAATCTATGAAATTCGAGCTATACCGAAATCAAAGGAAAAGGTCAAGGTTGTGTAATGTCCAAAACTTTGTAAAAACCTGTGCACTGAGCTGATAATCGGGGAAATTACATCATGTAGGGTGTCGAGTTGGATATGTAAACATTAATAATAATTGATGATGACAATGTACTGTGTGCAGACTGAGAGTGAAGAACATCTGGAACAATTATTGAATGATGTAAAAGTAAAGAATAGATTGGCCTGCATATGAATGTTAAGAAAACGGAGTCTATAGCTCTCAGTAAGGCAGAAGAAAATCCCAGACTCGGGAACTAGATGGCCATATTATTACATCTAACAAGGACAAAATATTACTGATACCAAAAGCGAGGCAGACATCGAAAGAAGGATTGAAATTGCAAAGAATATATTTCTGGCAATGATAGCCCGAGTTTAAGCAAAAAATGTGAAATGTACTTAAATGAGACTCGTAAATTGCCAGGTCTGGTCTGTTTTGTTGGTTGGGGCAGAAATACCGATATAAACAAAGAATGTGGACAAGTAATCACATCCTTTGAAAATGGGTGTACAGGAGAATGGTGAGAATAACATGGAAATAAATAAGAACTAACAAAGAAATACTGCATAATATTATAACAGGGCTTAAACAAAGAAAGCAATGAAAAATACTTTGGCCACATTAAATTATATTAGAGTCTCTTGAAAGATGTATTGCAAGGAAAGGTAGAATGTAGCAGACCAAGAGGGAAACCATGAACTAAATCAGAGGGTAACATTTAGATATGAAGTCGAATGACACTGAAATATCTCAAAGTCCGTGTCATACTTTAAACGATTAAAACATTGAAGATCAAGGAAAATGTCTGCTTTCTGTTTTTCTTCTTTTAGAACCAGCATCGGCATCGGACTGCTTCAACCCAGGTTACGTTCTTAATGGAGACCAGTCGCAACAGGACAGTTCACTTTACAACTCGGGTGATAGCATCGACTACACTGATGTATGTCCTCCTCCAAGCATCAAGGATGGCGTCGCCTCCATCACGTGTACTGCATCCGGGAACTGGACAAACCCTACCCCAACATGTACGGTCAGGTGTGCCACGCCCACCGCACCCATGTATGCCGATTTCAGCGCTGGACAGACTTTGAATGAAAGCTACGCAGTCGATGATGAAGTTCTCTTTGATTGCGACAACGACCCGACGAGGACGAATCAAGTTTTGGAGTGCGGTTTCTATGGCGATTGGGAATACGCTGTGATGGATTGTCCAGGTAATTTACTTGCAAAAAAAGTTTGATATATTCCGGCTATTACAATTCCGGGTCAATTGTGCATGACCCAAGTTTAAAATATTTTATTTAGGATGATAAGCCTTCTATCTTCTCAAAACTTTATTGATAAATCTCTACGACTTTCCAGATTGATCAATTAAGTTCAGAGCAGACATATACTTTATATATATTCAGAATAATTCATATTGTCACAACTTTGCTATAGGTAAGTTAAAAAATGTCTTACGTTCATGTAGTCATGACTGTTTCATTGTAACTACCATGATATTAACCATAATAGCCATCTGACGTAAATCGTTCACAAGCATTCGTATATCATTGGTGATTAAAGTAAATAATAATCATCTTAACATATTAACACTCCATGTGGAAATATATGCACCAGCCAATGTGGAGAGCCTCTCGACAGAATTTTTAAATTCTTTTAGGTGATCCCCAGGCATTGGCTGGTGCTAAATATCTACTGTTAAATGTTATGTCAGTTTGTCAACCCTGTGATGTTTTTGTTATGTATTGTTATCATCTTGCCTGGAAATGAAATTAATAAAGTAAATAAATAAATAAATATGCCAGTAATAATATTAAAGACCTATTCACTGGTAAACTAATGTCCCATGTCTACCATGAGTGTTAATATAAAATTAGAAGTATAGCGTTAGGATCAATTTCTAAATAGATTCATGAATCAGCTATGTTTTCATCAAACACGATGAGAAAGAAACGGTGTTAATGTTCTTTGTTTACATAGTGTATAATATGTCCTTAGTAAGAAGGGTCGCAAGATTGGTGTGACGAAAAAGCGAAAACGTGAAAAGGGTTTCTTTAAATGAGGTAATTTATTTTGTAATCATACAGAGTAAAGGGGTGTGTTCGAGTTCTCAACATCCGGTTTGCAAAAACATGCGGTTAAAAAATAATACATTTCTGGTTTATATGCATTAAATTTATATTTGCTCAAAATTCCGATGCGTTTCTTCAATATTTGGAAAGCGTCTTTTATCATTCACGGCGATGTAACGAATTTAAATCTATAACCTATACTAATTTACTCTGTTTATAACATATCGGATAACCCTTCAACTAACCAGAACCTCCACCAACACAGCCAACCACCACGCCACAACCCACAACAACAACAACGTTGCCTTCGACCACTTCAAGAATAACTCCTACAACAGGAGGTGGCGATAGTGGTAGTACTACTACTCCAACTGTGGTGACAGGTACTAACAATATTTGTTTCTCTCCACAACCTGCTTGAATGGTTGTAGGTTTTGAAAGGTGTGTGCGGGTAGAGGATGTGTGAGTGTGTGTTGAAGCTGTTTTCCCTAAGAAGAATACACTAGCCAGTCGAAACATTGTTTGACCATTTTGAATAAAGGCAGGGGGACGTGCAGTACCATTTTCTTTTTGAGAACAAATCGTGGACAGAAAAAATGAATATGATTTTTGATTATTGTAGTTTAACGATAAACATGAAGTTATTAGAATTAAAGCAAATTCTTTTTTTAACAAAAAATGAAATGAAATTTGACAATATTTCCAATGATTGTTCCATTGAAAATCAATGAATCTCAAACAAATCGAGAAAAAAATGGTCCTCCTTATTAAATATGTTTGTCCGGCACAGCTAAACAAAATATCTCAAAGCATCAGCTTGCTGATTGATTTGTTAAAAATCCACCCCCCCCCCTCCCCACACACACACACACACACACACAATAAAACCCTGTATACGGTCGTATATAATTCCCAGTCTACCCATCCCTTTCTCTGTAGTAAACGTCCTACCCTTACTAACTTCGTAATGCATATCTTGGCTAATAACGTCAATGTTTTCATTCTTCTTGACCAATCATAGTGAATTACGTAGTCTGTAGTACACTTCCTAACCTTTAAATGTTTAGCAGTCAAGTCAGTAGTAGTCAGATTTGAGAATATCTGAATTGTTGAATCTGAATAATACTGGTACTATTGCTTCCTCAAATTATGTTGTCATGTGTAAATATAGTATGTGATCTTAACACTTAAAATTCATTCTGACTAATTTCATCTCTTTTCTTTCCATGTTCAAAATCGTCAATGGATGGAAATTAATTGCTCCTGCCCGTTATACCCATATAATTTCCAGTGACGTATTCAGTTATGGAATGGAGCCGGCGTTGGCTCCCTTTTTAAAAACCTACAAAAACAAACTGTATTGGCTCATGAGCACACGGGGTTGCCCCCATCCTTCCTTTTTCTCAATGTTGTGATATGCCTCTTGCATCCATTTAAATGTCTTCAATAATTCTTTCTCTGGTTAGGATACCTATGATTAATCAATATACTTTCTAACCACTCTTTTGAACATTAGTCGATTCCTCTGATTATAACTTCCCTACCTACTACATCACTAACACTCCTCTTTCACTCTCATTCATTCGTAATACTACATGTTTGTCATCTTCTTTTTTTCTTTAATTCTGGCAGTATAAATCATATATTTCATATTTTGATCTTGATGTTTTTAACATATTTGATTGTGATTTTGTATTACTTCTAATTGTCAGTTGTCAATTCTTACATGTTGCTATACTGTACATCTCATCAATTCAACCTTGTACGGCTGCCATTACATTTTGTCATCTAATACGCCATTATGAATAAATGAATGATTTTGTTTATAATTATTATTATTGATATTGTTATGATTATTATAAGTATCATTATTATTTTGATTATTTATATTACATGTTTCAAATGCGTAATTTTGGCGTAACAATTCGTTTATTCGACGGTTTCTCCAGAAACAGCACCGATCTCAACAACTACTCCAACAAATGATTCAGTAACAACAGAAACATCAACAGGTTCAACTTCAGGAGGTATTGAAAAATAATGAGCTTTGCAATGTATTCAGGGACCGAGTGGCTTGCTTGCACCCAGCTTGTACAATAATATCTTAATGGATGAAGCTGTGATGGTACTAGAACAAAAATATATCAAACCACGGCTGAAGCATCAGTTCACAAGTTTATTGTAAGCCGTTTAATACCACGCTTGCTGTAAGCGGGACTGCACCACTTGTAGCTACTTGCGCTATCTGTATAGCTAACAATGACTAAGCGGTGCCCGTTGATCCCCCATGGTCCCCTTTTTTATATTAATTGAGAGTTGATTTGATGAGATAACCACCTGCCAGTGACCATACAGGGAGGTCGAATCCCTCTTGGCCAAACTAGTGCAGATAGGCTTTAAGTTTTTGTACTGAGAGGAAACAAAGACAACAACCTTCATATCTCATCAGCCAATAACGAAAATACTTCAGTTGATCTTTCGATCATCTTTATTTTGCTCTTCCATGATCTATTTTAAGAGCTTAGCTTCTTCTGTCTTGAAGCATTATTTTTGTTTGCATTCTGTCTTTGCTCAAATATTCATTTCTTGTCATTCTGCTTCCCACCCGTTTCTTTAAGAAGCAATTTCATTGTCACTCTGTCTTTGCTGAAGTATAAGTTACTATTCTGCTCCTGTCGTAAAAGCATTGATACAGTATATTAGTACAGTCATATACATGCATATCCATTTGAAAAGCAAACTAGTATGCAAATGTATATTCCTATTTCGTATTCCACTGTATATTCTTTCTCACTTTCGTTTAAGAAGTGTGTGCTCCTTCCCACCGTGTTCCTTCCCACGATAGTATATTCTTATTAGCAATGGTTGATGGTAGAGTTCCGTTTGGTCTCATTTTCAGTTATTCCCCGTATCCACCGGATTCCATCTCCTTGAGTATATTTGTAACGCAAATATTATCAAACTGTCTCTCCCCTTGCTTCCTTGCCCCCGGTCTCTCTCCCTCCCTCTCTCTCTCTCCCCTCCCTCTCCCTCTCTCCATCCACCATCTCTCTCTCTCTCCCCCCCCCCTTTCTTTCTCTCGCCCTCTAAAGCTCTCTATCTCTATCACATCATCCTGTCTCTTCATCTATGTAGTTACTCGTATCTCTTTATTCCTGTCTATTTCTATTTCTCGCTTTTTGTGTCACTCTGTCTTGCTTTTTATGTTAATGTATTGTTTTCCTGACAAATTCCCGTCTATCTTTTTATCAACCTTTGTATTCGTGCTCATCCCTCCACCTCTCTCTCTCTCTCTCTCTCTCTCTCTCTCTCTCGCTATGATATGATACAGGCTAATAATTATCATGTCTTCACTCATATTCTTACTATTTTCTTCTCCCTGCAGTTTTTCCACCTCCCCTCCTTCTTATTCCTCACTTCTATACTCTCCTCCCTTTCCTTTCCGATATATTTCTCTCATCGCTTTCCCTCAAGCATATAGAGTTATAGACACTCATTTGCTTCGCATTCTCACTCCCATCCCAATATATCGTCTCCATCTCCATCTTACGCCCGATTGCTTAATAGGCTGTTTGGTGTTGTTATCATCCGCGTCAGCCAAGCTCCGTCTCCATGACGACAAGAAGGTCTAATCGGAATATTTACTGCTGTTCCTCCACCTCGCCGTGTACCATTCCTCCCCAGATACTTGTTATTCAAAAAACACCTCTTTTCATTGCTTCTTTTTCCTGCCTTTCCATGGTTTTGTAATTTGCAATTTCCTGCTCTTGTCATTTTGTCTGAATAATTTTGTCGTGCGCTTGCCGGTTAAAGTTTTCCAATGTGCAATGATTCTGCTTTACCAGCTTTCTATCCGATGGAATTATGTTTAACAATCTGAAATAACGTTTTATGTTTCGAATACACTAATGCTTGGCGTGATGTGTGATTGCATGTGCGTGTATTGGTGTGGAATTTATTATTTGTGGAATTTTCCAAAGCTTTTTGAGGAAAAAAAAGAGAGAGAAAAGGAGAAGCATTCGGAATTTTAAGATAATAAAAAGGAAATAAAGATGTGTAGAAATAAAAGAATAGAAAAGGAAAAAAATTGAAAGTGATATGACATCACAAGTTGTATACGAGGCATTAAAGTCAGCGTTGAAAACAAATCCGCTTTTCAAAGAATAGGACATCTGGGCCCCGTCTTACAAAGAATTGCGATTGATCCAAATCTATCGCAAGTCATCCAATCAATTGCAAGTTTGCAATCTCCTATCTCTTATGTACATAGATGCGATTGATTTCAATCGTAAATAAGTTGCGATTGATATCAACTCTTTGTAATACAGGGCCCTGTCCTTACTATTGACTAAACAAAAGGAATGACAATACTTTTATAATAAAGCCATTGTTGTTATTTTCTTTATTTTTATTTTTGGATTGTTTGGTTATATTATGTGTTTGCTTTTATGTGCATGCTTTGAAGCTGTTTTTATGTGCATACTTTAACGTCATGAAAATAAAATGGTTTATTTCCTATGTTTATCTGCCTCTTTCTCTGTCTTCTTTTTAGATTTCTACGTTCCTATTTTATCTTCCTCTTTCTCTTTCTTTTATTATCTGGCCATCTCACTTTTCTTGTCTTTTTTGTCTTCTATTTGTGTGATGTTCATTTACCTGTACCGTAAAAGGAGTGAATAATTATGAACAATCAGGATAACTAGGGAACCAAATCGGATCGGATGTCTTCATCTTGTGCTTCTCCCTCATCTTATTCTGTTACAACTACAACTTCTTATTCTTCATCTTCTTCTTCTTTTTCTTCTTCTCCCTCTCATCCTCCTTTTCCATCACTTTCTTCTTGTAGTTCTCATCATTCTTCTTCTATTATTTCCGTATTTGCTCTACCCCTATCTCTCTCTCTCTCTCTCTCTCTCTCTCTATCTCTCTATCTCTCTCTCTCACTATCACTCCAACTGGTGTTCCTACATGTATTCTTCCTGATTGTTTAAGCCAGTGTTACGGAATTTCCTTTTTATCCAATTGTTTTGTTCACCATTACCTTTCCCAGGCCCCACAACCCCCTTACCATCCACAGTGACGATGTCGACGATGCCATCGACAGTATCCAACACGACACCGTCCCAGTCAACGGATAACATGGCGTCGATGTCGTCATCATCATCGGGTGATCCGTCATCGAGCCCGTCATCATCGCCAAGCAGTGACTCGAGCACGTCGGGACCGACAGTCACGATCATGTCGTCGCCGGGGGGACAGGGCTCATCGACGCCCGCTGTTACAGGAGGTGGAGAGAAGACAACCGCCGATAGCGGTAGAAGCCAGGGCGACGATATGGGTATGAGAAAACTTGGTTTGGTTTTGGTGTTGTTTTCCTAATTTATAAAATTGTAATGCATCACAATCGTAAAGACTTTAAAGAAACCCACTCAATCGCAATTTCAATTTCCCGTAGTGGTGAATATTTTTTATTTTTTACGCCATTATGACTAACCTTCATTCTTTCATTATATATCAGATCTACATAGGCCCGTTCACACATGTCAATTTAGTGCGAATTGGTTCGCGATGCAAAGATTGACTTTATTTTTGGCGACCATTCGCACACAGGGAGAATACCTGCTCGACGGCAAAAACGTCGAACTGCGCGTGCGTTAATCTCGACGATGTATGCGCGCTTGGAATCCTGGGATTCAATCAATCTTTTTTTTAAATATTCTCAATACCATCCACACACACAGAGCACCCGGCAAACTATCGCGATTATGCTGAAAATCGTAAGACTTACTGCGAATTGGATCGCGATGCGAATCGCAAAATTTAGTGAAATTATTCTGCCACACCCAAATAAAAAGCCGATTTTTGAATCGCGATGCAAAATCGATTTTTAAATCTCACTTTTTTTTCTTTCTGTAGATGTGTGAACGCGCCTAATTGCCACTCGTAAAGGAATGAAATCTTATGATAACGTTGTTATATCAATCGTGCTATTGTAATTGGACTACCAAAAGAGAAGAAGCTATGCCTCTTCGATTGAAAGACGCTGTATTAACAATTGCCCGCGACAGACAATCGATGCAGTTGGCGGGACAGATATCTATAGCATCTTTATGATACGTCCCATGCATCAGTGGGCTATCGCTGTTTCAGATCAAGTTTTAATTGAATCGCTGGTGATTAGAAGTGTAGATATCTGGAAATACTTTATACAGTATACATTTACTTGATAATCATATATGTGGTGAAAACACAAATTCACACGAGTTGAAGGGTATATAGTCGCCTATTAAAATTGGCATAAACATTTTCGTCACAAATATTATTGACTGAGACAAAATGGGCTATAAAAATACACTACAGCCAGAATTTACTTAATAAAGTACAAAATTATATATTTATTGTAAAGTTATCCGTAACAAGCTATAACAAATACACTTCAGCTAGAATTTACTTAATAAAGTACAAAATTATATATTTATTATAAAGTTATCCGTAACATGAAACATACGTTATCTAACAATCTTCATCACTACTTCTACTTTATCCTCCAGATTTGCTTCCTATCATCATCGGTGCCGCAGCTGGAGTACTGGTCGTCATCCTCTTCATCATCATCGTATCCGTCTGCTGCTCAAGGTAAGATAACCGATGTCGTTTTACGTCCCTCGCGTCGAATGTCGCTCATATTTCTCTCTACTAATGAATACATTTTTAACGTTAATGATTTAAAAAATAGTAATAAGAATAATGCCTAGTGGTTGTTTCACAAAGACTAAGATCGCCTTGAAGTTGGACTTACCCTCTTTAAAAAAAGAGTGAATTTTCACTCTATTTTCACTTTCTTGGGAGTGACGTCCGTGATCACTTGTTAAGAAGTGAAAATCGATTGATTTTAGAGTGCTCTCTAAGAAGAAAAGAGTGAATGTTCACTCTATTTTCACTACATTTTCACTCTCCAGAGGAGTGACGTCCGTGATCACTCGATTTTTTTTAGAGAGTAACTATGGCAGGCTGTTCATGCCGTTAGTTGCTCTCACCATTGGTCTCTCAATTACGATCTTTAGATAATATTTTTTCCTTCAATAATAAACTATTAAAAAGGGTAAATTCTGTAGATATGTGATTAAGATTTGTATGACCCTTGAGAAACCAATGCCAGGAGTGGTTAGAGGAACTAGTGCCATGAAAGGCCTGCCATAGTTGAGCTCAATTTAAAGTCGATCTTAGTCTTTGTGAAACACTCCCCTGTTTGTTATAAAACGCTGTACCATTAACTGCTGAAAGCCTTACAGTATCTGTATTATAACCAAGGTCACTGGATTCAATAACTCTTGTGTACATACCCTGATTATAGTGAGCATTCCAGCTTGTTGCCATTTTACAGACGTAAAGCTGACATGTCAAAAGTAAAATTCTTTGAACGGCAAAGTACAATCTCATTTTATTCCATTTCTTTATTCAGCACTAATTGTTTGTGTAACATTACAATTTCATTGTTATCCATGTATAGTTTCCTATTCCAAAGATTGATTGGCTCTCGATAGCTATGCACAATTAAAATACCTAATTTACTTCATTGCAATTACCGTGGTGTGAAACGGGTTATGTTTAAAGTTCTTTTATCCATGCATCCTCTTACACCAAAAGCAAGTCATCAATAAGAGTAGGTGTGGCTTAACCTTTGCTATGACGTAAGTAAATGGAACATACAAAAACGGAGCATTGGTGGCATGACAAGGAGATGAATAGCAGCATGCGTTATATCATGGAGTTTAGATGAAATTAATAGAATAATGTGGGATGCTCGTTGCATATGAGGCCTCATTTTGATAGCGTTGTTACCTCCCCTTATGTAGCCCGTAAGGTTTATCAGTTTACATGCCTGTAATTCAACTGAAAGATTGCACAGTTCACATGCATGTGTGAACCAGTGGCGGATCCAGGGGGGGGGCCGGGGGGCCCGGGCCCCCCCCCCCCCCCCTTGAGAAAAAAATCATGTAAAATCACGTGATTTTACCTTTTTTGGGGGTGCAAATTGAAAAATTTTCGAGGACCAAAAAAAAAAAAATGAGCTCACTACCCCCCCCCCCCCCCCCCCCCCCCCCCCCCCCACTGAGCGACTTTTCGGGCCGGCGCGATTTTCAAATTTTCGGGAGCAAACAAAAATGAAAAAAGTTGGGCCCCCTCCCCTAAGAAATCCTGGATCCGCGCCTGCATGTGTCAAGGAAAACGTCAGCTAGATGCTGACGCAATGATACGTCACGAAATAATGCCTCGTGTGTATTAACGTGCATGGTAGTGTGTTAGATCAATCAAGGAATGTGAAATTATGACGGAACTACGTTAACGCAGATGCATGTGAAGGGGAACATATATTGCATGTGTCTTTAAACGTCCATTTGTCAGAAAGGCATTCAAATGTAGCAACGTGTTCTGAATATTGTTACAAATCGTTGATTACTGTGGCAACACATTTGGTAGTCGGTGTTTTGAGACGTTCCTTTATACAAAATCAGTCAGATGTGGCATTTTGTTCTGAATATTTGTACAAATTGCTGATTACCTTGGCAAGTGGCAACACTATAATTGGTAGTCAGTATTTGGAGACGCTCCTTTCTACAAAATCAGTCAGATGTGACAATTTGTTCTGAATATATTTGTACAAATTGCTTTATATTACAATGGCAACGCCTTTGATAAGTATTTTGGGACGTTCCTTCCTACAAAATCAGTAAAATGTGGAAATTTATTCTGATTATTGGCAGAAGTTTCGGATTATCTTGACAATATTGTTTATAGTTTTGGTGACGTTCCAATATTTTTGTTTGCATTTTTTTTTTGAAAATCATTCAAGTTTGACACCATATTCTGATTATTGTACAAGCTACTGATCTCATTGACAACTTCTTGATAGTTAGTGTTTGGGAACTTTCTTCTTATGTTTAAATAAGTGAACTATGACATTCTGTTCTGAATATCAATGCAAGTGTTACGTATTACCATAGACGGTAGTCAGTGTTCCTTTCTTTAGAATATGTCTAATGTGGAAAGGTTGGGTTTCTTGTGGTGGGGGCTAATTGGAAACCATGGAGACAGAAATGACTGGTAATGGAGCAGGTGATGGTGCTCGCAATTTTGACTGCTTGTTGCCAGTGGGTTTGATTGTGAAAAAAAAATCGTTTCGTCTTGTTTGTTTTTCTTCTTCATATTGCCGTAACAGTGGCGTAGCGAGGTTCCAATTAGGAACACAGATATCATAGGGGTGAGGCATGGGTTGTAATCAAGAAAATTTGGAGTTTGGGGGTTGGTGGTCTTACATTCATGTGTACATGTTCCTCACGTAGATTTATTTAAAATCAAGACAATTTGGGTCTTGAGGGAATTTGGCGCGACTGAGCCCCCAAGTCCTCCCCCCCCCCCCCCTTCCACAATATCTCCTTCTTAGGATACCGATTTTTACCAGATGGATGAAATGCTGATTAAGGAAGTCAGTGCATTTGGGGCGCTGGAAAGAGTCCAATAGTCTTCTTTTTCCCCTTTCCTCAACTTTATAATTGAATTAAACCAACTTTGTCCCAGATATAACTCGCTTTTCCCCCGTTTTGAGCACTGTTACCTCAATCCCTCTCCACAGAACTAAATAAATGAACACATCAATTGGAATTACAATGAACTACATTTGCTTCTAATTACCGATGGAATACAATACCGGGTACTTGTTGAAACCTGTAAATATATGTCAACAGTACTTTCTCCATGCCTCTCCTTACTCTTTAAGCTGGAGGGGAAATCATATTCACTTCAATCTTCAAAACAGGCTGGCTTCAATTTTTTTCCAATCCGTTGCATAACGCCAATGGAACAAACTCCCCGCATTTCTGAGAAATATAGTACTTCATTTGACTTCTTCAAAAATCATCTTAAAACATAGGTCTACACTTCTTCTTAATTGTTTATAGACAAAGTGCCATTGCCTTATATCCTCTGGAAAAGGTGCTCTATAAATCGAATTACAATTATCATTGTTATTAATAGGATATATTGTGAACTAGCTAGCCCAGGTTTCTTTGTAGGTTATGCATATGCAGACTAAAACATCAAATTATGTCATGATTGTTTCCATTTCCTCTAACTTTTCTTTCGCCGATTCACAAAAAGCAGAGGAAAAGCAGCCAAGGAGAAAAAGTATGCAGGAAATAATAACGTGAATGTAAAGACACCACACTTAGTTATTTATCATTATTTTCGATTTGATTTCGCTATTAGAAAGTAGAAGGCACTTTCTCTACACTATATGTATGCTGTCCACATGTACATGCACATGTGTATGTTTTCAGAGTTGTGAAATTGCTTTTCTTGTTTTACTTGACCGTTTCCTTGTACGTTCTTCTATTACATTCTGCTCAATGTATACTGCATGTAGTATGTTTGTGAATATGCATGGAATGATACGTTTGATATGAATTTTGTTTAGCAATCGATGTTCATTTGATCATTCATCATGAGTATACTGTGTTACTGTGCATATGAAACGTATATCGTCCATGAAATGATTTGTGCATGCATTGAGTGATATACATGCTGTCGTCATACCGTTTTTTTTCTTCATCTTCGATCCATCGAAGTGGAAATATATGATGTATTGTGTGGTTTTATGAGGAAAATTTCACAGAAATAGAAATTTGTGGAACTAGATAATGAAAATTATTAATAGTCGTGTCTTGTGAAGCAGCATCGTTTTTAATATGCATGAAATTTCGAAAGAAAAAGCAAATTCAAAATAAATCGAAAAAGCTAATGTCCAGTAAAATTATCTTACACGATATACATCGGAATAGTGATTTATTTCACTCGTCGCAATTATACAAGAGATTGGTTCAATCTTCTTCTTGTTTTGGTTAATATTTTTACCCCCAGATGGCATGATTGCGATAGTTTTCCAGATATAAAACAAGACGATAGACACATCTACAATTACAAGGAAAGCATATATATATAATTAGATATGTGTGTTTACATATACAATTATACAGAATCAATAAATTGAAATGCAAATATGAATGTAAATTAGACATATAATTGTAAAGTTGTGAAATATGTCATCTTAGGTGTTTTATATTCTCATATAAAACGTAATACATATTTCAATTAAAATCGAAGCTAAATATTTTGTCCTCCAATGAAATTTACAATATCGCAATATCTCGAATAGCACATAGTAATTATGTTGTATCCGCCCCTTTAGTCCACTGTATAGATAACGTAATCACTGTTGTGCTATTGTATTTTTTGTTGCATAAAAATAATTATGTATATTTGCACGAGTCGTAATATCGCAATTTTGCTTGTGCCATATAGGTTAGAAACCTTCTTAAATTAATCGGCTTAGACGTCTGCATTTTCGTCACCTGTTGGTATATCGTTCGTGCAGAACCGAATATTTATATATATGATTACACGCTGGTACATCCATAGTGCGTTTTTGTATGTTTCCTAGTCTGTGAAGGTTTGTGTTGTGGTAGCTGAATATTATTGAAAATTATTATGTATGAGTCCAAGTCAAAATATTTGTTTTGATTTAAACCTTTTTAAAACATTTTAGGAAATGTATTCCCAATTTGATGCTATTTCGTGAACAGGTAACATTATATAATTTGTTTATCTTTCCATGTTCAATCATGTAAGACCTTCCGTGAAAACGAAATTTAAAAGTTCCCGGAACGCTTTGAATACATAAACGTTTTAAAAATGACATGGAGATTCCGTACATACAGTAATGATTTGTTGGCTCGTTGAACATTTTTGACTGTCAGGCTATATTGTTTGATATACGAGCATTTGAATTATGAAAGTAAGTTAACAAAAGCATTATTTGTGGAGACGAATGGATTCAAATTTCTTATTTTCTGCTTGTTCCCCTTCCAGTTTTGTTGTAGTAAGTTCTGTTTAATTGTTTGTATAGTAATTTTTGTTTTGAAGTTCGAGAATTGCTAATAAATCATACCCGTGTTATCATTGAAACCTCTTGTGAACACAGAAAGCGGAAGCAAAAGTCGAAGAAGATACCCTTTAACCCGGCCTTGGGAGCCGCCAGTTTCGGAAACCCCGCTTTCGAGGAAGACGAAGCTGAGCAGTCGCGGCGTGGCTTCGTGCAGGAGAACGAATACGGCGACAGACAGACGTACGACGTCGGCGTGTCGGACTACGCCATGGTTGTCGACGAGAATAACAGGGATCCGCCTGACGGGAAGGATTCACCGGGCGCTAAGGTTGAGGGGACGGAGGATGCGACGTACGCGGTCGTGAATAAAAATCGCCAAGGTAGTGTAACGAGTTTCAAACCTGATGACCATAGGGTTAATCACACTTCCATACCACAGCATCAAAACAATGGCATTAATAATATGTATGAAGGCAACAGCAATTCGCCTTTGGTGAATGAGAACGTGTACGGTGACGCGTATTACACGGATCCTACTAACCAGCTGGCGACACCTCTGTAATGGTCACGCCATGGGGGACATTGATTGATTTAAGTTTCAACGTTTTCGAATGGTGCCTAAATGTATATAGAGGAGATCAAAATGTATCATATTCTTGTGAATAATATTACATTATGAATAACTTTTTGTATTTCGTTAAAAAGTCCTCCCATGAATCTTTTGACATTTCGCAAACAATGTCGATTGAATTAGTGCCAAAGCAAATGACTTGTATCGATTTGGGTTGTAAACGCTAATAGACGATATTATTTACAGTGATAACCGCACAACAACATACCTTAGGCTGATTTTGTAATTCCTTTTTTTTTTTCCTGTCTTTCAATTTATTTAATAAATGCTACGTTGAGGCTACCTTTTTATAACTTAATTCATTCTAGGATTAAAATAATTTTCCTTATAGAAATCTGTCTTGAAAGACAACCTGTTCATAGTGGTCACCTCTTCTGTGCGATATATTGGGCACACCCCATTGGTTTTCTTACTAGCCGGATGTGACCAAATTAACTATGCCTGTAGACCGATTTCACTTATGCCGTTATGAAATTCGTTCCAATGAGACGTATTTTCGTCCCTATACATTTATAAATACTTTTTCAAACCAGGATAGGATACTTCAACTGTACAATTGCGATAGATAACCCATAAGTGGGTTTAATTTCAAACCGTTTATCAAACCAGTGCAAATAAACCTCAAATGAAAAATGATTGCTTTTCATGATCTGACTCATTGAGGGGTTGTCAATTTAGATAATTGCAATATTTCTGGTCATTTATTACTTGGAATTTTATCTGTCAGATCAGTTTGTTGTATACTCTCCGACATGCCTTTATTCACAAGCCGCCTTAGAATTGACATGAATAATTATAAGCGTGTTCGTAATCAGCAATGTTTTTTATGTAAACGCATTGTATGATTGGTGAACATTCAAAATGTTTTTTAGTTACTTGCAAGACGCCCTCAGACATTAAACAGAAAATATCTCCGTGACAAAAAATGGCCATGTGAAGAATATACAATGCATGGGCATTGCTCCTTTAAGCCTGAACCAAAGCTAATCTTGAAATTTGCAGTATCATTTATATTTTCACTTTTAAATGTTGATTCATATTCAAAGTCTTTGCAGGGTTAAGGACTGAATAACTTTTGACAGAAAAATTGACATAAAGGTAGGCCTAGTTATCATTAGTTGAAAGGAAGTAAAACGAGGTCTAGATAAGAAATGCTTCGATGTGCAAGAATGAGGAAAAAATAAGGAAGATAAAAAAAAATGTCATCCCATTTTTTTTTCTTTGCAGACTCAGAGGAACCATAAAAAAAAAGAAAAGTCCAACAAAATGGTAACAAGCTAGTATACAAGTTCTTAGCACCATTTATCTTCCTTGGGCCTAGACTATGCGTCACATAATTGTCATGGTTGTCTTTTGCATTCTAACACCAGGCAATGGACATTATGCCCATATAATACATACATGTACATGTATAGTTAAGGGAGATCTATGATCTTTAATTAACCTCGCCATACATCAAGTTTAACGACCCATTCTCTCTCTCTCTCTCTCTCTCTCTCTCTCTCTCTCCGTATATTTCTCTCTTTCTTCTTTCCCCCATCTCTATCTATCCTTCTCTTTCTCTTTCAAGCTGTATTCTCTTTCTTCTACTCTCTCACCCTGCCAAGGCATGTATTTAGTAATAATTTCCATACCCCGTTACATTGGCCTATTAATGTTACCACTTTATACCCCCCCCCCTCTCTGCCTCTTCCCCCTCCTCTTTCTCTCTCTCTCTCTCTCCTTCTCTCTCTTCTCTATCTCTCTATTTATATATATATATATATATATATTTCTTTCTGTCTCTCATTCCTTCCGCAGCCCCCACCCTACCCGTATATTATAGACCGTGTAAATCGACATATCCAAGTCATAGGCTTCCTACAAGTTCATCATGACCATATTAATGACATCATATACACATGTTACGTCACGCAGCGATTTATCCATTTCAGGTTTTCCATTCTTGGATAGAAACTAATTTATAATTTCAATTACTATGTTTTCATCAAATCTTGCACAGAAAAAAAGGGATACTGGATCTGGATACTATATTTTTTTTATTTGTCTTAGGTCTTAACATATTTTTATGTAAATACATTTTTTATCATCTATGTTTTTAATCATTTCCACGGAAATCTCTTCTGAAGACTGATACAAAGGGGATCTACCTTTTACACATAAAGTTTTATTTATAATGGATACCGCAGGCAGCATAATGATATCGGACAATAATTTTGTTTATAGTACAATCGTCAAGATCATAATACAATGACGTAAAACGGTATCATTATTCCAAAGGATTATTTTTTATCTCTTTTGTTTCATTGACATGTATATAACCACCCCAAATTCGATGTTTGACTTTGATCTGACAGACAATGGGACCTAGTAGTTAAGATTATTTTAATAACCCCTCTTATATTCCAAGTTATTGGCGGTCATTTGAATGACCCTTACAGGCTGTTTTCAATCCTTGGGACTTTAGAAAATGATAACATTTACGACTTCATTAACAAAGGGCTAAGGATGATGGTATAGGAACATGTACAAATGCTTTTTGAACTTCATATATTTGATTCGGGGTGCTTTTGTTAAGCCTTTGGAAATGAAATTGTTAATTATACTTATCGCAACTCATTATTAATCGTATATCTTATGCTAATTTTCATTGTTTCTGTAACACATTCTCAATTGGTCAACTATTCATGCATTCAGACTATAGAGACTGCCTTGCAGTGTACATTGTACATTTGTGGTTATTTGCCTTTTATATGCCTTTATACGTCATATCTTTAATTGCTCATTTAGAACGATGTATATTTTAACATAAAAAAATATGTAATGTATCACTTTGCGAATAAGAAGAAATTATTAATATTGCAGCTGGACTGAAATCAATGTAGCAATGAGTGATTTGTATTGATTTAAACGTTATCATGGAAAGATATACATTTAATTATTCTAGTAAGGGGTTTTGATATGATGATAGTGTGGCTTTCTCATTGTATATACACAATATATGTGAATTCGCCTGGTGCGATACTTTGACTAATTTCATGCATTAAATAGTGCTCTGCGTGGGACCTAAGCTACGAGGGATGTATAGCTCCACATTTTGCTCTTATTTATTTATGCAATCAAAAGAGAGGAGGGAAAAGCAATCAAAAGATAATCATGGTGTGAATAGAGTATAAATTTTGTATGATTGCTCTCAACATACATGTAACTGCACCAAAACCATTTTCAGGTTTACTAACCGTTTAATTCATTTCATTTAGTGCAGATTTTCAAATGAAGTGAAGATTCCGATTTTAGAATTGTAATGTACGGATATAATAAAATGTTGTTATTGCAATCAAATTCTAACTTCAAGTAGAAAGACTTACCTTAAAGGGTTTACATTTAATGTTGTGACATTAGCTGCACTACATGCCACTAAAATGTAAACCCCCAAATCACTATCATGCACGTAGAAAGAGGGGGCATGGGCAATAAAATTTGCCAAAAAAGTTCAACGATTTCAGGTTTCCATCTTTTCTACGGCAAACGGTGAATCATCCTCATACCCTGGTAATCGATGGCAGGATCTAGAAGACGCAAAACCTTCTCTGGCAAGCAAAGAGGATCATCAAAGTGCTTTTTATCTACCTACTTTGCTTCAAAAATTTTGTATTTGTTATTAATGAAAATTCTTTTAAAACCAGGTTTGTTTCATTTTACTATAAAATGTTCAATTAGTCACTTTCTAAACAGATTTTATTTTTTTAAACAAAAAACTTCATTTACAAAAAGGATTTCAAGGATTGAAAAATTTATTTTGCACACAAAATAACAATTGTTAAGACTGTGTATTCTTTTTTAACCATTTGTCGCCTTGAACAATCTGAGTGAAAGCTCATTTCTATAACCATTTGTTTTATTTTCTGGTTATTATCCAACCATTAGAAATATTGTATGAGGTATGTATTGGCCTTATGAAAATGAATTGTTCAATGCCATAATTAATTATAACGCCGAGACGATCTGGGAACCGTTTCACAAAGCCTATTTTCAATGACAAATGACAAAAATCAATGACAAATCTGCTGATAACCAATCAGAAGCAAGGATTTCAGTAGCTTATAACAAAAATTGCATTTGTCATTGATGACAAGTTTTGTGAAACGGGCCCTGGTGTAACAGGATGTTATGTATCATTGTTCGATGTTAGATCTGAAATTATACGTCATTATAGCTGAATAATTACTTTTCGTTCTTTCAATTAACATCACCTTGTTCTATCGTCAATACGTGTAGCAATGTTGCTAGGACCTAAAGGGCCTATCTCACTGAGCGGCGAATGCTTGCGAATTAACGTAGCGAATTTGGATTCGCCAACTTTTCTGACGAATGTTGGCGAAAATCAGCGACATTAAGTGACGTTTAGCGACATTTAGCAACATTTGAGCGAATGTCTCCGAAAGTGTTTTCGAAAGGCAGTTGGCGACTATTAGCGACTGTAAGCAAATGTTAGCGACAGTTTTTGCGAACTTTAGCAACCATTTGCCAATCCTTTGCCACTATTTGTGAACGTTTGAGACCTTTTGCTAACTACTGGTACTCAATGGGTCGATTTTATAAAGGAACCATATGGTAACGTGGTCGCTAGCTTTGGCGAAACACAGAGAACTGACGAAAACAAAGAGCAAAACCATTTAACAACCGTTTGCAAAGGCTTACGACTGTTTTGCAAACGCTTGCAACTGTTTTGCAAACGCTTACAACTGTTTGCAAACGTTTGCGGAAAAATAAATTCGCAAAGAAATTTTGAACATGTTCAAAATTTCACTTTGCGACAAGAAAAACTGTTAACAACAAAGTAAACTGTTTGCGATCTTTCTTGCAACCTTTTACAACATTTTACAAACTCTGGCGAAACCCCAAATTCGCTACGTTCGCAAGCATTCGCCGCTCAGTGAGATAGGCCCTTTAAGGCAGGGTATTTTACCGACTTCGCTACCACTGTTGTAATATATTTTCAATAGCGCCATCTTAGGGCGAAGGCGTATATGGAGCGATTTTCAGTTCATGTATACCCAAACATCGTCATGCGCGCGTCATCAGGTGGCGATGCATTGTGGGACATTGCTGTCGATACATCGGGACAATGTGAGCAGCAGATGGCAGTGTACATCAATATGCAGTAGTGTCAGTGGAATATCCTGCCTTTAAGATTCAAATGATGTTGCTTGTATAGTTTATCATAAATACTATATGGTATGAAATACTGCACGTTTAATATTTTTAGAATAAAAGATGATGAATTTTGTATATATATAAATTATACATCTTGAAAGAGACGGCATTTATATCATGTAAATACGTGATGTCATCACGGCGTTAAAGCTTTTGAAATGTGCTACATAATTAAATTTTGTACTGAATGTTGTATATTTGTTTGTCTAAGCAAAATTAACATAATCAATGTATTATCGTCTGCAAGTGCCTGATAGGATATGAAATAAATGACACAATCAAATGCTATTATCATCATAAGTTTGATTACAACCTCTATCATTTCTGTGCCCCGTTAGTATGTGCAAAGTGATGAAGTGAAACATCGATTTCATTTTAGACGTTTGGAGTGATGTGTAGAAATATGATAATTTCCAGGTGATAAAAATCGAAGGCTGGTCTGCATTAGCCACGTTTATTTTCAATATGAAGCATATTTAGCACCCTCCCCCTCTCTCTCTCTCATAAACCCCAGCCCCCCCCCCCCCCCAAAAAAAAAACTCACTCTCTCTCTCTCTCTCTCTTTTCATTCTTTCTCATTATTCTCCTCATTATTTCCCACTCTCTCTTTCCCCTCCCTTTCACTCTTTCCCTCTCTCTCTCTCTGATTTATTTATAAATATAAATATAAATATATCTATTTCTCCTTCCATAACCCCCCCCCCCCTCTTCGCAAATCTCTCTCTCTCTCTCTCTCTCTCTCTCTCGTACGAACATATACTACAATGTTTAAGAATTGAAAACAGTAATGGTGAATGTTGATGATTTCGCCAATGTTATGATTTTGAAAATAATGGTGAGAAAAAAAATACAATTCTGAATATGGTATTGTAAAGGAACGCCAACAATAAGAGAAAGGGAAGAGCAAAGAGGTAGAAATGAGAGGAGTTCAAAAGGAAAATAATATGCCTCAACACTATCGTTCCCTCGATAATATAGTGTGAGTTCTTCTTAGAAAATCATTTTCAGAACTTTGGGCACATAATCATGATGATACCATCGTTAAACGTTAACAAAATCTTGAACATAAGTCAATTCATGCACTTCTATGAGTAGTTTAGTTTAGTGTATTTTTCTTTCCTAACTCGTACCCGTTTTATTGAAACCTCTTTGTCTGGGTTACTTCACGAAAAGCTTATGGTAGATTTTTTTTTTGTTTTGCTTAATATTATTTGTTTGTTTGCTTTTTGTTCTTGTTGATTTGTTTGTTTCTTGTTTTCTAGATTTTTAAAATGCCAGATTCAAATCAAACTACAATGATCATTTTTGTTTTACGCTGCCACCAACGGGGTACTTTTACAATACAATTCAACAAGGATTTCTTTAGCTTGAGTCGAGTATGACTATATTTAGTTACCTACTATAAACAGTTTTGGTTTGTTTTATTCAATCCGATGTGCTTATATTAGCACAGGTATAGATAAAATGTAAAATTGATAATTGACGTCTGTGGTTAGGCATAAAACCCTTTATAGATAAATACCCTTTCCTGTTTTGGAAGGGTGAAGAAGGTTGTGTGAACTAAAGTCAGGGCATAACTTTGAAAGGTGCCATTCTCAACACTTGTTTTACATAAATCTCTCTCTTTTCTTCTTTTTTCTTTCTCTCTCTCTTTCTCTCTTTCTATCAATCTATCTGTTTATCTATCTATCTCCTTTCATTAACACATGTCGTTATAGAGACACAATTGCTGACGTGCGCCCTCGAGTACACTATGAACATGACTGGTAAAGAAAGCGGACAAAATATACAGTTCCTCGGGTAGGCAAAGGAACTGCTATTATGTAAAAATGTGTCACATGCATATTCACCTGTTCTCCATATTTTTACATAATAGCAGTGAAGGGATGATCCTTTGTCTACCTGAGGAACTGTATATTTTGTCCGCTTTCTTTGTCCGTCATATTCATATAGTGGTTCAACTAGTGCACATGAGCCTTTGGACGTGAATGGCTGATCGAATATGCCGTTGTTATGTTTAACCATGAGTTTTAAGAGATGGAGTCGTATCTAGCTCATTTCCTTTGTTGAGGGTTGAGGATTAAAATATTGGCATAATTATATAGCGCTATGCATGCCTGCAAGTTGGTCTGGCCACGCTCATCCGAAATACTACATAATGGTGCAAAGCCTGTGTGAAAATATAGATAAAGATTTATGAAATGGTCCTCAATGTAATCCACTGTAAATTTCATATGACGTATGACGTATCGAGCATTAAAATCGGAGAGGGGTATTAATCTACAAAACCGCCAGCACCTAAAGGTTTGTTACCTAGGCTCGCGCTAGCCTACAATGTATGTCATCACATCTACACTTATAGATTGTTAATGTGGCCATGAAGTTTAAGTATATCAGTAATACTTACAACAAGACTTCCTCCCTTAAACCCATAACAACATATCAAGCCTTTTTATGCATTTTCTGAAGCATGCTTGGTATAGTCCGACATAAAGATGAATATAGCCAACATGAGGAAGGGAAGCTATACAACAGGGCACTCTACCACATACAATATCATTTTACCTTACATCACTGCAATCAGACACTACTTTTCCTCATTCAACATTTGTGTTTCTGTAAAATATTATACTAAATTATATCTTTAATCTAATTTATCAATTTTAATCAGGCATTTAACTACATTATAGTTGTTTACGTATGATTTGCCTTGACTTTTGCCATGGATTGCCTCTTCATAAAAAAATTCCCAGTTAGAGGAATGTTTGAGGAATTGAAAGAGCTCAACATTTTCATAACAGAACATTTATTTGAACAAAATTCGTTCAGAACTAGCTGGAATATCATAATATAACATCATTAAAATAAGTGGAGTGGCCATTTACATTTAGAAGAGATATTATAATATTGATACAAATACAAGCAACCAAAATCTAAATTCAACAATCCTCAAGTTCATCAAAGTCTATCCTGTGTTAATACATTTAAATGGTAAAAGCCAAACTGTTAGACCCGAATTCACAAGTGAAGTTTGTCGATAAACCTAGGTTTATGTGCGTCATATGACGCGTTTCGACGCGTTTCAACAATTTGAAACGCGTCGAAACGCGTCAATGCTGCACATAAACCTTGGTTTGAAACGCGTCATAATTATGACGCACATAAGCCTAAGTTTGTCGACAAACCTCCTTTGTGAATTCGGGCCTCAATGTTTATATATTGTTATATTTTCTTGATAGAAATAAGCAGATGCCGTACATGAAAATAAAAAATATGGTAGCAATTAAAGATCGATAAACCTTGACTAGATGCTGATTAAAAAGGACAATAAATGACCCGGTCATCAATGATAGTAAACGGCGTGAAACAGAATAATGAGAGAGAGAGAGAGAGAGTGTGTGTGTGTGTGTGTGTGTGTGTGCGTGTGTGTGTGTGTGTGTGTGTGTGTGTGTAGCAACATAACGTGGTATAAGCTTGAAAGTAACAGTACTATAAAGGTGACATGTAATTGTGTCCCCCACTTCTCCATGCTCAAGCTCAAGCTCTGATTGACGCCCATGCTTTGGACCATCTTCGATGCCACCAGGAGAAAATATGTCAGGCATACATGTGCTTAACTGGATCTTCCTTACAGATACGTAACAAAAGATTCCTGCCTAGCTGCAAACTAACGGGCCACTTTCAAAAGGAAATATGCTTTTGTAATGGTAATTACCTTTCGCTACCACTCGTCTGATAATACGAGCAGTACACAGTGCCTACCTTTACAGGAGGCAAGCGAAAGGAAATGGAGGAAAATTTCCTGAAATATTAATCAAAATTACTCGACTGGGCACGTGTTGGCACCAATCTGACATATAACATTATAAAGAACAGTACAAAGTCATGAACAAATTCACTTTTTATTTTCGTGAGCCGAAAGTAATCGGAAAAGTGTCAAATTGCAGGTTTTAGGATTGTAAAAATACTATTTTCACAAATTAAAGCTGCTATCACTGGCGTTAACTAGTCTGGGGGCTTGAGAAGGAAAACCAAAAAATAACTTAGTTCCTGGCCCCGGGTTTATAGGGTTAAATTTGTAGGCATTGGGACATTGGCATTAATATATTTGTTGGTAATTGGTGGCTGGTTTTGTCGGTTATCAGTGGCCTCTACACCCTCCCCCCCCCCCCCCCCCCACTGAAAAAGATCTAGCGACGCCCCTGATAACACACAGTTTATCGATCGAGATAATTTTGCAAGTACTACTGGTGAAGTACGGACCACCGTCTTTGTGCATTGTGCGGCAACGAAGCATATACAACGTCTCACGATCACTTTTCTCTAACTTCTAACCAAACAGAAGGCCTTGTTTTTTCCAGGAAGTGCCGGTGGACATTAATGCGCCAAATGTGGTTCTCAAATTGCAGAAGATCCCTCCTCTTGGAGTGGGTAGGAGAAAGCAATTTACCTCATATTACCCCAGGAAGTGCCTGAAAATGCGTCTAATGTGGCCGTTCTAAAATTGCAAATGCTCCCTACTCTGGGAGGGGGTCAGAACCCACCCACCCCCGCTTGGTCGCTCCACTCCATAAAGCCTCGCTCTGTCGCTTTACATATACTTAACCCCATGCCATTTTGTGCCCCCACCCCCCCCCCCCGATAAGAAATTCCTGGATCCGCCACTGATGCTCATAACCCTTGAGGTTCGGGGGCTCCGCCCCTGGACCCCACTTTGAAAAAAATTCAGCGGGGCCTGCATATTAGAGAAGGGTGATGTGGATTTTTTTTGTCAGCCCCCCCCCCCCCAAAAAAAAAAAGGAAGGTTGTTGCTCATTACGCCACTGGCTGCTATCATACAATGTAAGCACATTTCTTGACACAATTAGGCTTTCGTATTCATATTTTATCATCTGTTCGATTTTCCCCTTGTTTGTTCAAATAAGAAGTGAAATATTAAAGGTAAAGACCAGTTTGGGAAATGCCCCCCTCTCCAAAAATGAAATGGAAGCTCTTATCACCAATCATGTGAAAGAATTTTTTTGACCAATACATGATAAAAAAAAATTGCCGAGAAACCGCCTACTAATTGATATTTTTGGTAAATTATTATATCTATCCGGACCAGATAGATATCGCGCTCGTGTCGCGTAGTCCCATAAAAATCTTTCTGTGTACAGTGCTTGTTGGGCCGAATTTCATATCATTTTGATGATTCCAGAACCTTGCAGTACGCACCAATACTTATATGCTAGATGATCAACCTTTTCTGATCGATTCCACAACGTTTCTTTCACGATGCAATCGCATGACCACAACTGGTCTTTACCTTTAAGGATATTTCTTTCTGAAAAAAAATCACTACTCAAGCCTTTCAATGATATTCAAACCTCGGACATCAAAGATAACAGCACACATGTAGATTCTATTGTGCAACCTTATAAAACGGCAGCTGTGTTGAAAAATGTGTTGCCCGTTGGATCTCCACTCTCCAGCTCTTAAAACTCCTTGGTATAACTATAAAACTATTATGTGTGCCAGAGTTCAACCAGTCTCGCTACGTAGAATCTAGTCATACGTGTGCCAGAGTTCAACCAGTCTCGCTACGTAGAATCATGCATCCATAATAGAATCGGCTACCGGTAAGTTCATACGTGATACATCTACAGCCAACGCATACAAGCACGAAGTCTTTTCTACTAATATACTGACGTTCAAGTACACACTGTCTTTGTTACTGGAATCCTTTGGTAACTATATTTTAATATATATAGCATGTAATCCATTCCGAGCCAGGAGGGTGTTATCTGAGTTAAATTAGTTGAATTAACGCCCTTCTGGCTCTCTAAGAAATGTGTTGCTTTAATATGATGAGTAGTCTGCTAGGATTTGATTTGATTTTTATGTTACTAGTCCGGTGGGTGTTATTTAGTTTTATTTGTTTGTATGATTTAGCGTGAACTTGCTGGAAATCATATATTTTTGAAATTCAGATACCGTTCGCCAAATGACTTTTTGGTACTTTTTCTTCAAATTGTTTGTAATCACTTATTCGTGAAAATTATATGAGTGGCAACAAATGAAAGAGGATGATCTAAGCTTTACAAATATGTGTCATTTATTAATTATAATTGTGATTAAGTTATGATAAAACATCGATAAGCAAGTCACGGGATGTGTAATCAGGGAGATATGAGTTTATCATGCTCTTACCTTGAGACCGGGTCTCGTTCAATGTTGTGTGTACTTTGTCTGGAGAATTGTCAGTGACCTCGCTTATTGGACTTTAACCCCTCACAGAAGGTGTGTGTGTGTGTGCATATGTGTGTGCGTGCGTGGGGGAGGGTAGGCCAACGAACTTACTTGGATTCCGATGGGGTATGCGTATACGTATTCCTGGAATAAGATATGAGTGCGATTTATTTGTTTATTTTAAAAAATAATCATATAAAACTTGTTGACAGTCTTAACCAGCTTACGCTGACAATCTGGTGTGCGTTGTCATACTGGGTAACCCCTCTAATTGATTGTTCGAATTACTTTTCAAAATTCTCAACACTCGGCCTGGTTTGGTCGACTATTGGAACAGCGGAATCCCGTAGAAATAGTCTATAGGACTCAAGGGGGGGGGGGGGGGGAGGGGTGTTTCACAAATTCTAAGATCGACTTTAAGTTGGACTTAACTATGGCGGGCCGGTCATGCCACTGTTTGCTCTCACCATTTACTGGCATTGGTCTCTCAAGGGACGTACAAATCATGGTCACAAATCTACAAAATTTACATTTTATGATAATTCAGTATTGAGGAAAAAATATTATCTAAAGATCATAACTGTGAGAGCAAACAGTGGCATAAACAGCCTGCCATAGTTAAGTCCAACTTAAATTCGATCTTAGTCTTTGTGAAACACCCCCAGGACTGCTCAGGCCTATGTGAATTAACACAATGACTGTGGCAGTCTCTGATTTCAATATGTTGCTAATTAAGGGTTTGAATTAAGCTAACCATAATGTGTAGTATTATTGACGAAATTTCGGATCTATCATAAAAGTCCGCTTACAGTTTGATGTAAAAATATTAAAAAAATCAAAAAACATGACCAGTTTTAGTTGATTTTATTTTCGTTGATAAAATATTAGCAGTACAAGATGTCAATCCTTCCATGCACTCTGATGACGTCACGAACCACGCGTACCCCCCCCCCCCCCCCCTCTTCCTCTCTTTTTCCTCTTTCTCACACACTTACTGTTCTCAGGAGAACCGAAAACAATTTGGAGTTTTAAAAGGATTATAAGTATAACAAAATAATCTCTCTGGGGAACCAAAAACATTTTAGAGTTTTAAAATGATTACGAGTAAAATTCTTTTCTCTCTCTCTCTCTCTCTCTCTCTCCCTTTCTACTGCAGTCTTAACAGTTAAGCTACGTCTCCCGTTATCACTGATTCCCCGTACGAAACATGGTTCCTCAAATCGTACTCATGACTGGATGTTCGGCGGGCATCGGTCTCGCTACGGCCAAACGCCTCGCCCTCGACGTCGATCAGCGGTACATCGTCATCGCCACCGTGATCGTGATGTCAGAAAAGGCCGAATTAGTTGATGCCGTAGGCCACGCCCTTGACAAAACAGTTTTCATCAGGGAGTTGGACGTCACAAACGATACCAATATTTTAGATGTGGTTCGTGACGTCATCAGAGTGCAAGGAAGAATAGACATTTTAAGTAAGTCATTTCATTCGGATTTAAACACATTCAGCACATGCACAAAAGTTTTTAGTATATATACATTGACTGCTATGAGAGGCATCGCTGTTTCTATAGGCTCAAGGGGACTTTACATCCTGATATGATCCCTCGGCGCGCCTCGGGGTAATATCGGGATGTAACGTCCCTGAGAGCCAGCATTGAAACAGATATGCTTCGAATATTAAAGCAGTCGATATATCTTTTATATAACGAATTTACAAACAAATCTACAAATACCTTATCCTTTTCTTGAGTTAAGACTGGTTAAAACATCACATAAACTCTGAGACAATGTCTGTAAATCTTCGTTGGAAAGTTGCCTGAATGTTTCGATCATTCGGGAATCGTAGACAAAAAGAACTGTATGGTATCCGTGCTCGCTCAAAGAAACTTGTACACGTTAAACAATGGGGATCTCATCAAAATTTATTTACGCGGCTCATTACTTGGGGCAATGGATATCTTTACAAAAAACTATTGACCGGTGGGCGGGTATGCGGGCATCTTTTTAAAAACTATTGACCGGTAGGCGGGCATGGCTAAAATCACGACTCAAATTTCGACCAATCAGATGGCTAAATTTCTAAAGAGAGGTATGTAATATATATTATAAGATGATGAAGCGGATCCTAATCAAATGATTGGATTAGAGCATATACGTGACCAGGCATTTATTTCGCGTAACACGTAATTTTACTAATGAACGGTCATTAGTTAATAATAATAAAGACATTTATAACGCGCAAACATATCCACCCAGAGGATGCTCAAGGCGCTTACAATGAGTTACATAATATACATAGATATAATTTTGCTTAAAAATAACATTACACATGGTTATAAAAAAAAAGAAGAAGATGATATTAGTTAAAATTGGCCATTAGATAAGTTTTCAGGCTGGCCTTGAAACTATCTACTGATTTGCAGTCCTTAAGTGTGTTAGGGAGACTGTTCCACAATCGGGGAGCTGCTGAGGCAAATGCTCGATCTCCCCATGATCGTCTGGTCTTAGGAATGATCAGAGTTGATGTATTGGCAGAACGCAGACCAGAACGACCAGGCTTGCGAAAGTTGAGTAGAGAAGAGATGTACTGTGGCGAGGAGAACTTCAAGGCACGGTATGTGATCAGAAGGATTTTGTAGGTGAGACGATGTTCAACAGGAAGCCAGTGCAGGGATTTAAGGACTGGAGTGATGTGGGCGAACTTGCGTGTATATGTCATTAGACGGGCAGCAGCATTCTGAACAAGCTGGAGCCTCTTAACTTGAGACATAGGGATGCCATAGAGTAAAGAGTTACAACAATCGATGCGGGATGTAACAAATGCATGCACAAGCTGCTCAGCCGCCTTTGTGGTGAGATACTTGCGAATAGCACGAAGATTGCGGAGACTGTAGATCGCAAGTTTAACACTTGATGATACCTGCGACTCCATGGTCATATTGGAGTCAAAAATAACTCCAAGATTTCGAACTTTCTTCACTGGAGTAATTGATGACGAACCAATATTCAGATTGGGGGTCACCGACTTGGCGAGTTGCTGCTTGGAACCCAGCATAACAAACTGAGATTTGTCGTCATTGAGCTTCAAGTAATTCTCCTTCATCCAATTCCTAATGTCACTTATACAGACTTCAACACGAGCAATCCAGGCATCAACTTCCCCTTGTGTGGGAGAACACGAAAAGTATATCTGCGTGTCATCAGCATACATATGGTGCTTGAGATTATGCCTCTTGATGATATCATGAAGGGGAAGAGTGTAAATGTTGAAGAGTTGTGGCCCAAGTACCGATCCCTGGGGCACAGAGAAGCCAAGATGAACTGTCTTAGAGACAGCACTGCGTACACAAACCCTCTGCGATCTGTTTGAGAGATAAGATGTTAACCACTGGTGAGCCTGTCCACCAATGCCCATAGACTGAAGTCTCTCTAGGAGTATAACATGGTCAACCGTGTCGAATGCACTACTCAGATCGAGCAGAATTAGCCCAGTTACTTTTCCACTATCCATTTCGGTGAGGATATCATTTTGCACTCGTAAGAGGGCAGTCTCAACACTGTGTTTTTCTCTGTAGGCTGATTGGAAGTTGTCTTGAAGGTTATTGTCATTCAAGAAGGACTGAAGACGAGCGGATACTATGCGTTCGATAACCTTCGATAGGAAGCTTAGATTTGCCACAGGTCGATAACTTGCAAAGTCTTGCCTGTCAAGATTCGTTTTTTTCAAGAGAGGCTTCACGAGAGCCTGTTGCATTGAGGCTGGAAAGCTTGCACATCGAAGAGACTTATTAACAAAGTCTGTAATATATGGTGCAAAGTCGTCAATGCATTCTTTTAGAAGAGCAGTAGGAATTGGATCTAACTCACATGATGATGTTGGAGAATTCATGACAACTCTCTTGATCTCACTAATAGAAGTTTTAGCGAAATCAGTCAAAACTGGAACAGTTGATAACTCACAATGCTGTACACACTGTCCTGACGAAAGCTCGGCATCAATGTCATCACGGATCTTGGTGACCTTGTTGAAGAAATAATGACAAAAGTTATCAGCCAGTATCTGGTCAGAAGAAGCATCCGGAAGAACAGTTTCCTTCTTTCGGTGCAGCAGAGCGTCTACAACAGTGAAGAGACGTCTTTGGTTTCCTTCGCATTCTGCAACAAATCATGTTATAAAACATTATTTTATAAAACAAATATTACACATCATTTTGTTCAGGCATAAGTAAAATTACCCACACTCGATACTAACGAAAGAGTCCAAACACCCTCGGCTATCGGCTACAAGGTACCTTTGCGAGTAATGTACAGTTTAGAATAACTGCAACTTGTCTTTTTCTCCTCCTTTTTTCAGTCAACGTTGCAGGACTTGCTTTTAACGAGATTCCCGAAAGAGTCACGCGGGAACAGATCGACAAAATCTTCAATGTGAATACAATCGGACCTATCAGACTCGCGCAGGCGGTCTTGCCTCACATGAAAGAAAGACAAGCGGGAAAAATTGTGACTGTATCGAGCGACATGTCTAGGCAAGGTAACGCCGCCCCCCCCCCCCTCCCCCACTCTCTCTCTTTCTCTCTCTCTCTCTCTCACACACACACACACACTCTCTCTCTCTCTCTCTCTCACACACACACACACACACTCTCTCTCTCTCTCTCTCTCTCTGCTTCTCTCTTTGTCTCTACTTCTCTACTTCTCTCTCTCTCTCTTTCGCTCTGTCTTTCTCTAACAGGACTTTATTTTGTCTCTCATTTTTCTTTGACTCCTATGGGTTTTTAAACTCTCTTCCCTCACCTTCCTCCATTCGCCATGCACTCCCTTTATATCACTATTTCCCACTCTTTCCCCCTTATTCTTTAAAAATAAAATCCTTTTTATTTCCCTCTTTTTCCTCAGCTTGGCCATACTTCGATATCTACAGTGCAACAAAGTTCGGCGTAGAGGGCTTTTTCGAAGCTCTAGCAGCCAGCGTGAGAGCTTTCAACATAAGGTAAGAACTACCTAAAGCCCGTTAATACTCAGGAGGCATCATTTGCCCGATTGCGTCAATTACTACAATGCGGTCTATACCGCGGCATGTGATAGTGATATTGAGTTATATGATGAGTGAAAGTTAAAATACAATCGAAAATGACGCTCTCGTATGCAACAGTTATGAGTTTTAAGCAATTTCTTTTTTGTATTTCTCCAGACGTTCAGTAAAAACCAAACAAGTCTAAATACATGAATTGGAGTTTAATTCAAAAAGATACACAAAAAGAGCGTGTATCTATTTCCCAGACATTTAGTTCATGATGAAGAAGAACAAAAATCGGTATAGAAACAAGAGCTCTACAACGTGCGTCCAAAAGAAGGGCCCCACTTTGAAACCTATGAAAATAGAACTTCTAACTTAAGTTCTATTTTAGAATAAGGAGAAAGAAAATAAAGGCTCGTTCAGATATCACGCGGTAAACTGCTGCTCCAAAAAAAGTCACCTTTTTTTTTCTTTTCTTTTCTTTTTTTTAATGTGTAAATGAATGGCACCTACGCGCAACAACTTTTTTTGTTGTTTTAAACGCTGCAGTTTTACCGCGTAATGTATGTGTACGAGGCCTTATTCCCACCTTATTCCTACCTTTCCTTTCCCGGATGACTGAACAACAGGTTTTCAAAATGTCTTGTCGAAATCATCTTTTCCCACAATTTATGTGTATCTATTCTCATAGGCACCTTATATTTTTCGTCTTGTAGAATGAGGCCTGGCCTCCTCTCTGGTCTTTTCTTTTCCTATTATGATATCATTATAGGGTGTGTCTAGTCGAGCCAGGTCCCATCGCTACCGGGCTTTTAGGAGGTCTCCAAAATGACATGAAGAGGCTGATGAACGACGAAACCATCAACGAGATCGATCATCGCCAACTCGTCGGTCTCAATCGTGACGTGTCCGACATGGACAAAACCCGAAGCGCGGATGACGTCGCAGCGGACCTGACCACGCGGTGTTTGGACGTGGATGAACCCGTACTTAGACACCTCCTTCTGGAAGACAAATTTATGAAAGAAGCCACCGAGGTATTGGCGGACCTGACGGGAGAACGTGGGGTAGCCTTCATGCGCCAACAACTTGGATACTAATGCCCTCTGCACATGAGGGATCAGTACCATTGCGTTATCACCTGGGATAATCGAGACCATGAGGGCGCAATTAGCACATGCACATCAGAGCCATATATGCACATAGTTTCGCCAACTTGGTTTCACTGTGTCACAACATGGCGTATATTCTTTTGCTTGCCCAACAAAACAGTAGTCGCCATATTGTGTCCAACTCGAACCGGGTTGGCCAAACTCTGTGTATAGATGGCTCTGATGCACACGTTATGAACGCATTGTTTGATCTGTTTATTTTGCAAGCACTTTCTGTACCAACATCAATCTCACATGCCGGGCCAGAGATCGCATCAGTCATTGACGCAATTCAACTTCAGGCAAATGACGCCCCGTGTCTAACGTACAATATTCTGTGTGACTAATACCAGTCGCTTAAGTAGTTAACATATCCCACTTAGATTATCAAGGTTACCATATTAAAGCCATACTGTCCTACTTGTAGCTACGTGCTCCCTCTATATAGAAAACAATGCCTAATCGGTGACCATTGGTCCCCCATGATTGTCTTTTTCGTATGTTAATTGCGAGCTGAGTTGATGAGATAACCACCTGTCCAGTGATCTTGCAGGGCGGTCTTATCCCTCCTATAAACTATTACAGATAAGATTTATGGGAGTTGCATGACAACGATGGTTGCTTTTCAAATTATATTTTAATAATATCAGAATATTTCAATGATACCACAATTTATAATGAAATGTAGTCCTTCCACAGAACGTGGCCTATATTTGTTTTCACCCTGGGGTTGTTTTGAATCAAACTTAAAAGCAATGACAGACGACATTTGTTTCTATTCATTGTACACATCATTCTGGATTACTTCACCAAATTTTTTTAATTTTAATTGTATCACAAATATCTGTTAAGACGCGTAGAGATGTATTTATAGCTTTATAAATCCAGATTGTTATTATAAGTTGAAGTAGGCCTATAGATTGCATGGTATACATGAGGAAGGTCATTTACATATTAAAATGAGAAAATATATTGGTCATAAATAAGAGCGCTCGGGAATTCCACTAAAAAGTTACATTGCGCTTGAGAGGGTCCCTTTATATTCACAAACTGTATTATGTAAAATCACACAATACAAACTTGCTAGACCCAACTAAATTTCACTTCTTCGAATATTATACTATTGATACATAAGCTGATTAACTATTCCAGACTGTTTTCTGAGATCCAGCTTCATGAAAACTGCCATTCAAACTCTACAATAGCTGTACAGTGTATTACATATGCAACTTAGCTTAAATAATCAATTTGAAATGTACAGTCATCAATATAGGAGTTGTTAAATAATCAATGTGAATCGTTCATGAATATGTTGATAAGTCATGTGGATTTAAAATATTTAGTTGGTGTTTTGATGCTTTTTTTGTGGAAGTTTTTAATACGAAATTGGGTACTGGTCATTTGATTGCATTTTGAAAAAATGCAGCATCGTTGGGGGCAGCAGGCACGTCAAGCTAATAGAGATCTCTATGACGTCAAGCTACCCACTTATATGCTGTAGCCAGGGGCGTCGCCAAAGGGGGGGGTGTGGGGGGGTGCGACACCCCCCCCCCCACCTGTCAGGATATTGTCGGTAAAATTGCGCTGCCGTCGGAAAAAGAGAAAAGGGGGAGGGAAAAAAAGAGAAAAGGGGGAGGGAAAAAAGAGAGGGGAAAAAGAGGGGGAGAAAAGGAGAGGGAAAAAAGAGAGGGAAAGGGGAAAGAAAAGAAAAGAAGAAAAGGAAAAGAAAAGAAAGAAAGGAAAAGAAAGGAAAGAAAGAGAAAAAAGAAAAGGAAAAAAGAAGAAAAAAGAGTGAAAGGGAAACAAAAGAAACGGGGGATGAACGAGAGGAGAGAGAGGGGAGGTAAGAGTCTGAGAGAGGAGGAGTGGGAGTAAAAGAGAGAAGGGGGTTGTTGGGTGGAGTCATCTCGTCGAGGGAGCAAGAAAGACACGGGTAAATATGTTGCTGTGTCGGGTCAGCTGTGTCGGTATTCATGCTCGATCCTCGTGTACTATATCATTGCAGAAGTTTGAAGTCTGTGAGATGTATATTGTCGGTCTTCCGACAAGTTTTTTTCCCTACGAACTGTGACTTCTTATCCGCTGTGACAACTTCGAGAGTGACTACAACTACAATACTTGTATTTTCTCGAAGTTTCACTTTCCTATGATATCAGCTAAAGAAATCAGAGGTTTAAAATTTTCGGGGAAACTAAATTCAAACCAAGTTTAAGAGTCAACAACGGTACGACGAATCGTCTTCCTTTCTTTATATTGTGATGAAGCGCCAAAAAAATTCCGCGCTTCGCGCGGAAGGGGAAACTTCATTTAGGCGAGTCAAGAACGGTACAACGAATCGTGTTTTTTCTCTAATAATTTGAGGAAACGTCAAAGCTTTCGCGCTTCGCGCGAGAGGGGGAAACTGAATTCAGATGAATAGGGCTTAATAAGATTCGAAAACGGTACGAGGAATCGTCTTCCATTCTCTATATTGTGATGAAACTCCAAAAATTCCGCGTTTCGCGCGGAAAGGGAACACTTCATCTAGACGAGTCCAGAACGGTACGACGAATCGTCTTCTTTCTCTAATAATTTAAGGAAACGTCAAAGCTTCCGCGCTTCGCGCGAAAGAGGGAAACTGAATTCGGACAAATAGGGCTTTATATTAAAAGTCGAAAACGGTACAACGAATCGTGTTCTTTCTCTAATAAAACGTAAAAGCTTTCGCGCTTTGCGCGAGAGGGGGAAACTGAATTCAGATGAATAGGGCTGAATGAGAGTCGAAAACGGTATGATGAATCGTCTACCTTTCTCTATATTGTGAAGAAACGCCAAAAATTCCGAAAGGGGAAAACTTCACTTAGACGAGTCGAGAACGGTACAACGAATAGTCTTCTTTCTCTAATAATTTAAAGAAACGTCAAAGCTTCCGCGCTTCGCGCGAGAGGGGGAAACTGAATTCAGACAAAATTAATAGGGCTTATTTAGAGTCGAAAACGGTACAACGAATCGTGTTCTTTCTCTAATGATATGAGGAAACGTCAAAGCTTTCGCGCTTCGCGCGAGAGGGGAAACTGCATTCAGATGAATAGGGCTTATTAAGAGTCGAAAACGGTACGACGAATCGTCTTCTTTCTCTAATAATTTAATGAAACGTCAAAACTTCCGCGCTTCGCGCGGGAAGCTTCATTCAGATAAGGATTAAGAGTCGAGAACAGTACACCGAATCGTCTGCTTTTTCTCATAATTTAAGGAAACGTCTAAGATTCCGCGCTTCGCGCGGAAGTCCCATCACCCACACCCCTCTAATGAGCGCACTTTTAAGTGATTCTCTTGCTCACTACCGCCCCTCCTTAAAATAACATCCTAGCTCAACTAGCGCCTGCATTAAAATATATAGCTATGATGCTGACTAAATTAAAGAAATAATTAGTATATTTATGTCGTCGAGGAAAATGACCATTTTGCGCATTAGCAAGTACTATAGATAGTCCATAGGAAAAACAATTTAGCCTTCGGCCCCAGGTTTATAGGGTTGAATTTGTAGATATTGGACATTTAATTTTGTCAGTAATTGGTGGCTAGTTTTGTCGGTAATCGTTGGCCTCTACACCCCCCCCCCCCCCCCCCACTGAAAAAGGTCTAGCGACGCCCCTGGCTGTAGCCCTAGGTATGTATTCAACGTGGTTGTTTCATTCCGTCTTTGTATCCGCAAAATTGTTCCGAATCAATGCATTGTCTGTTCTGAGCCAAAGGGCGTTAACTTTGGTTGATTTAAATGAGTTCATGCCCTTTCTGCTACGAACAGACGACTTACGTGTTCATAAAAATACATGTTTGAAAATTATGATGGAGGAACCAATAAATGAGTTAAATCCAATAAAATTCAGAGTTTATTTCAGAATTCATTTGTATTGTTCCACATACTATATGTACAAGTTCTGTATTAAAAATATAAAAAAATAAAAAATAAAAAAATAAATCATATGTTGTGTTCTTCTTCCAATTATTCATAACGGCGTCATCCCATAAAAAACCGACAGCTCTCGAGGAGAAAATGACACAAAGCTCACTATTAGCATACAAGTATGACAGCCCGCTAGACCACCAGCCCACGAGACCAATATTGACAAAACGTCCACGAGACTGAAAGAACACGAGAAAAACACAAGGGGAAAAAGGATGATGTTAGTCTCATTGTCAATCGGTCTGAAGAACCCTGTTAACAAGTGGCTAGACTATTAAGGCTCACGAGACTGACAGTGTCGGTCCCATGGGATGTTGTATGGTCTAGTAGGCTTTGGTCGGACTCGTGGGCCGTTGGTCCTTTGATCCCTCCAAAACAAAAAGTTGTTTCAGAAGGTCCGCTAAACTGACATTGTCGATTTAATGGAATGTAGCCATTCAGAACAAATTATTCTCAAATCTAAAAATATCATACATGAGAAATAATATTACATTGTAAATGAGGAAAGAATACATATTCAAATGACCAGTAATGAAATTAATAAGGAGATTCAATGAATGTAGTTGCAATTTGATATAAAGTGTTTTGAATAATCTAGACATATATACTAATAGGTGCAAAATGATGGTGTGATTGTTTATAAGCGCTGGGCCCCGTCTAACAAAGAGTTGATATCAATCACAACTTATTTGCGATTGATATCAATCGCAAATATGTACGTGAGAGATAGCAGACTGCAAACTTGCGATTGATTTGGATCAATCGCAACTCTTTGTAAGACAGGGTCCTTGTGTATTTCATAGACCGCAGCTATTTTTATTTTTATATGTTGCTTTGTTTGATTAAATTGTCACAGAATTCTTGGACTTGTGCCATCCCCCGACACCCCCCCCCCCCACCAAGGAATCCTGGATCCGCCACTGAATTATTATATTCGAATCGGTCAAACCTGACCACTTTTCGGAATGCATTGAACGTTGAAATATATTTGGGTCAGGCAAAGCTATCCTATGGACCTATTATATGGAGATAAACAAACATATTATACAAATTTCGTTCAATTGAAAGCCAGCCATGCTTCAAAATTTGACCTAGAGAATGCTTTGTCCACCTTGCATTGGTTCCTGTAAAAAGGACGATCCAGATGAGAATAATCAAACAATAGCAAAATAGTAAAGGCTACAAGTCGTTTTTCCGAAGATCCATAATTCTTTTAAAAAAATCATGATTCCATAACTACGTAATTCCTTACTTTTTTTGCTACATTCAGAAGGTTCGTTTATCCAAAGGTGCATGATTCGGAAAGTAAAACAGAGTTCAAATTCCAAAGGTTGGTAATTCCGAAATGAAATTGCATTCATAATTCCAATGAATCTTAAAAGATTTATTGGCAGCAAAAGTAGAAGGTACCAGCCAAAAGGGAAACCAAGAACTAACTTGGAAGGAGAACATTATTAAGACATGGAGTGGAATGACACTGCAAGTGTGTATAGGGTGGCAGAAAACAGAGATGTGTTGATACATGTTGCAATCATTAACTGTTTTTTAATTGTTTATGGTATTTAGGCAGTAGTAACGTGACACGTTTAAATAATTTTCAACTAAATGTTATGTAAGTTTTTACAATGTATATATCCAATTCGTGTAATTCATGTGCAATTCAGTTGTGAAACTGCCATTCATGAAAGATGCAATAAAATATAATTTATCTATCTCATCTATCTAATCAGCGTATGAGCTTGGAGAAGATACCTTGAGAGATATAGGCCCGGTTTGTAAAAAAAACGCGTAAAAACGCGTCATATGACGTACGAAAACCAAGGTTTGTCGACAAACCTCCTTTGTGAATTAGGGCCAGAATGTATAGAATTCGAATTATGACTGTACGGTTCGTTATTGAGAAGGTTTTAATAGGTTCAAAACGATGATGGGATTGTTTACCAATAATTGTCACAGAATTCTTGAACTTGTGCCCATTCCCCGACCCCACCCCCCCCCCCCCCCCCACCAAGGAATCCTGGATCCGCCACTGAAGTATTATTCGAATCGGTCAAACCTGCCATTTTTCGGAATGCATTGAACGTTGGAGTATATTTGGGTCCGGCAAAGCCATCCTATTGACCTATCATGGAGACAAACAAACATATTATACAAGTTTCGTTCAATTGAAAGCCAGCCATGCTTCACAATTTGACCTAGAAAACGCTCTGTCCACCTTGCATTGGTTCCTGCAAAAAGGACGATCCAGATGAGAATAATCAAACAATAGCAAAATAGTACAAGTTACAAGTCGTTTTTCCGAAGATCCATAATTCCAAACCAAGAACTAACTTGGAAGGAGAACATAAAGACATGAAGTGGAATGACACTGCAAGAGTGTACTAGATCTATGTCTTCTTTTTTTTTCTCATATGAATCCTGTTTCATTTTCTGCATTTTTGAAACCTACTTCATTTCGGCATCGTGAACCCCCTGGTATTGGTAATTTGTTTTTCGGAATTACGACCCTTTGAAATTGTGAATTTTCGTATAAACGAACCTCCGGACAAACGAGGTGAAAGACATTTAATCTCCCGAATACGGACTTAATCGTATTGTCCATATAGTGAGTTTTCTACACCAAGAAAAAACATTTTCAGCCAAAATATTTCTCCTTAAATGCATAAAAACACCTGTTGACCCCTAAAGTATGAAATGTGGGGACTTTGGGCACAGACTTTCACAAATCAGTCAGTGGCATCGGTTTCAGCATTAAAGATAAAGACCAGTTATGGTCATGCGATTGCAAGAAAGAAACGTTGTGGAATCGATCAGAAAAGGTTGATCATATAGCATATAAGTATTGGTGTGTACTGCATGGTTCTGGAATCATCAAAATGATAAGAAATTTGGCCCAGTCTTCGTAAAGTTACAAGCACTGTACATAGAAAGACGTATATGGGAATACGCATCTGTGCGCGACACGTGCGTTTATCTCTCACAGTCCAATAGATAAACTAATTTACCGCCGCGGCACTAATGTCCTTTGGCAAGACATTGATCTACATTTGCTACTCTCCACCCATGAGCGCCTTGAGGACCTTGCAAGGCCGATACGTGCGCTATATAAGAATCCAATATTATTATATTATGTTGATGTGTTATGGCTCCATTCTTCAAGCAATTATAAACTCTTTAATCATGTATATACGTATCACATAATTATATAAACAATTTTCCCAAAATCTGTCCATAAATGTCAAAAATGTATTGTCTTCTGTAAAAGAAAATGGACTAAATAAAAGCACTTTTTGCGACCTTCTTACGGTAGTAGTAGTAGTAGAATGGTTTTATTAGAACAACAAAATGGTAGCCCGAAAGCTAAATTACATTGCAAGTTTTACAAGGTCAGTTTTAAAAAGCATTTCAACAAAACTTAGATATAGACAAGTACAAATAATACACAGTAAAATAGATCATAACGAATGACATATTCCTTACTTGCAAACAAATTGATGATACAAATAGAATAGATTCTTCGTTATTATTATTTTTGAGGAATATTCATATTTTAAATAGAAATTGAATAGAAATTGAAATTACCTGTAGGCCTAAAGATGAATTAGAAGTTCTTGCAAAATAACATAATTTTTACGTAGGATCTAACTTTTAGCAGAAATATCGACCAGTACCGATGTACGTGTGACATACTGGCTATTAAAGCTGTCAAGCTTGCTGGTTCAAAACAATTTTGTGCTCAACAATGGCGTTGCCATGGTATTCTATAGATTGATATTTTGACGGGTCTTGCACTTGACATTACCACGGACAGGCGATGATTCATATTTATCTTTGAAAATATGGCTCATTGATTCTACGGAAGGATCATTTGTGTTTGTCGTTTAATCTATGAAAATGTGGTTTTCGATTGTTTTCCTTTGTTTGGTATTGAGCACGAAATAATAAGTGGGTGACAATTTGCGAATACATCGCATATATCTTTATACAGTGGGTATCAAAAAGGTATACCCAACTTTAGTAGCTTATTATACTGACTGTACCCCCCTCACACCGAGATAGGGGTGCGTAGAAGAGAGGGTTATGTCATCTTCTTTTTATATTGTCTTTCCCCTCTTCCGTTATTCTCTCTCCATTCGGTGGAGAGAGAATTTTTATTTAATGTATTGTGTTGTGTAAATTTATCTATATGTATATTAACATGTAAAAGATGTACCATCATTGTAAATATGAGAAATTGAAAAAGGAAACAATAAATGAATTGAATTGATTCGCCGCTAAATATTTTTCCACGAATTGGGCCCCCCCCCCCCCCCCCCCCTTTGGCCCCGCCCTCGCCACCGGCTGGACCCGCCCCCGCGTCACGCCATTCATATTATAGTGCAATAGATGAATTGAAATATAAAGGTGCACCAACCTTAAAATTCCACAGTCATAGTGTTCATTTGTACCCATCGAGAACAATGCACACTCCGGAATAACTTTAAGATATCACCCCATCATGGCTCCTCAAATCGTACTCATTACCGGCTGCTCGGCGGGTATCGGACTCGCCATCGCCACGCGTCTCGCCCTCGACCCCGATCAACGATACATCGTCATCGCCACCGTGATTGCGATGTCGGAAAAGGCCGAGTTGATGGCTGCCGTGGGCGACGCCCTCGATAAAACGGTTTTCATTCAAGCTTTGGACGTGACGGACGATGAGAATATTTCTTACGTGGTGAACAACGTCGTCAATACCTATGGACGAATTGATTTTTTGAGTAAGTCATTTTTGTTAGTGTGTTTTGCTTCTTTTCTTTGTTCATTCCCTGACCCTGCCCTTAGATGAATTCTTTATAAAATATGCTCATATTCTTTTATAAATATATACTTATATACTTATATACTTTAACCGTGGGTGCGAATAGTCGTATCCGGACACCTACCCCCTGGATAATCCAACCCCCCCCCCCCCGGATAGCCAACCCCACTCAACTACCCCCTAGGACAACTAACCCCCTAGGGCAACCACCCTCTAGGACGACTACCCCCGGGACAACTACCCCCTGACAACTACCCCCTAGGACAATTACCCCCCGGACAACTTCCCCAGGACAACTACCCCCAGGATAGTTGTCCGGGGGGTAGATGTCCTAGAGGATGGTTGTCGTAGGGGGGTAGTTGTCTGGGGGTGGATGACCGGGGGTAGTTGTCCTAGGGGATAGTTGTCCTAGGGGTAGTTGTCCCGGGGTAGTTGTGGGGTAGTTGTCCTAGGGGGTAGTTGTCTGGATGTAGTTGTCCGGGGGGGAGTTGTCCTAAGGGTATAGTTGACTGGGGGTGGTTATCCGGGAGTGATGTCCAGGGGCCATGAATAGTAATTGATCAATTCAAGATCTGGGAACTTATTTCTGTTTCTTCCAACAACAAACACACGTTGCGTTGTTTTCTTTAATGTTGTGATAGCTGCTTTTGGTGGTGTTATTTTTTATTTTTATTTTTTCTTGGGGGGAGGGGGGGTTTCCACACGTTTCAACCCCTCCATACCAGTCTCATGTAATATCCCTTTTGCTACAATGTATTGTAATCGGGTAGTTCCATTGCAAAATGTCAAATTAAAATGAATAGGCGAATGTGTCGTGGTCTGTGCAAAATATCCGTTTGTTTCTGAAATGCCTGACATGTTTGTTTGTTTGAATTTGTTTGCATTTTGCAACATAATATAGGGTATGGTACAAACGAGGTACATATACATTATTTACATTTAAAATACATGTATAATCATGACATAATATAAATCAATTAGATAATTATAATACTCGAAACCTCTGAATGAAAAAAACAAATATTTGACAAATCATTGCAAAATTAAAAAAAGCTAGAGCTTGATCGTGATGGCGGCCTTAGGAAAGAACCCTATATGAGCGACCAAACTATAATTCATATGATCAGAAACAAAAATTATTAGCCATATCAGCCACATAATGAAGATAATTAATTCTCTAAAAAGGCATAAAATGAAATACGTAAACTTTAATGTGGATAATTATGTAAGTGTATGTCTTTATAGGAAATGTGTTATACATTGTACATGTTCTTGTTTATGTCTGGGCATGTTTAAG